>NEWO01000322.1:618397-686042 GCA_003013225.1 Phalaenopsis aphrodite | reverse complement strand
ATAGTTACAAGCGCCGCAACTAGCATCTCCAGAAATCATGAGCTACATAGGGCTATCCTCCTATGGAATGAGCAAGTCAGCCTATTGGAGAAAAAGATAGAAGAGATGGCCGCCACCATGACCGTTATTGCCACTATTCAAGGATAGTCACAAGCGCCGCAACTAGCATCTCCAGAAATCATACATATTATAGATGAAAGAAGAGAAGTTGTCTCAATAAACAAAGATGAGCAAACAAAGAAGGATTCTCCACTAGGTGCCATGTCAGAAAAAGAATTCAAATAGATGTTTGAGCAAGTTCGGTTAACCCAATCTAAGGGTGGTGCATTGATTCTAAAAGGCAGACCTTACCCACAAGAGATCAATGTCGTACCTTTTGCTAAGGGTTTTGTATTTCCAAGCTTCAAGATATTTGAAGGGACTAGAAATCCCAAACAACACCTAGCACACTTCCGAGCTAGTTGTAGCAATACAAGAAATAACAAAGCTTTTCTCTGTCCACAGTTCGTCAGCAGCCTGTCAAGAGTTTCTCTTGATTGGTATGTTGATTTGCCCAATGGATCGATTAAAACATTCATCAAGTTGGAACAATTATTTATAAAGAGATTTGTCGGAGCGCAACATCATGTTTCCATACAAGAACTCATGTTGGAGAAATAAAAGCCCAATGAGACTTTAATGGATTACGTTTTGAGGTGGAAAAACCTTAGCATGAAGTGTGAACCTCAACTACAGGAACATCATGTGATTGAAATCCTACTCAAAAGCATTCATGGACTCATAGCTTTCTTGCTCAAGGGACTCACCTTCAAATCCTTTGAGAAGCTACTCAGCAAGGCTAGCAGTCTTCATGAAGAAATCAAACATGTGGATTCTCACGAGAAATACAAGAAAACTAGAATGTTTGAAAAGAAATTTAGAATAGTCGCAACAGTTGATAAAGAAAAACAACTGATAAAGATATATGCAGAAACTCCTCGTCAATCTTCGTCATAGCAGACTATAAAACAAAACAACCAGTCTAACCAGCGACCGCCTTAGGGAAGATCATCTCAAAATAAAAAAATGTCTCTAGCAGAATGACAAAAAATGGTGTACTCTTTCAAAGATGAAGCTGTATCTAAAATATTCGGAAGTCTGATGAAGAAGCCTGAGTTCAAATTACCAGCCCCAAAGAAACCCGAAGAGGTCGATAAGAAGTATCAACTAAATTATTGCCCATATCACAGATTGCTGGGACATACAATAGAAGAATTTTTAATCTTTAAGGATTGGCTCGAGAAAAATCTCAAAGAAGCAAATATAATGATCCCAAAAGAGTATTTAAAAGAATCTGAAAAAGGCTTCGTAAATATGGTTTGGGCTGAGCTAATCTCTCTGATTGGTCCGTATGATGGAAAGATGGATGGAGTACAACTTGGAACAAACTTAAGAGGGTCCTAAACCAAATACAGAATTCATCAAAATAATCTTCCGTACATGCTGAAAAAGATGGATGGGATACATTTTGGAGAAAATCATCCAAGAAGATGCTAAATCAAATCCATAATGCTTCAAAGCAAACTACCGCTCAGAGTCTTCAGCCCGCCAGGCCTGAGATGAAGCTTTCACCACCAGAGCCGTCGTCATCAAAGTCAAAGAAAAGGAAGAACGACATCACAAAGATTGATAGCACGGGGGGGGGGGGGGGCGAGAGGGTGTAGGATAGAGGCTGCCTCTACTAGATTGGTTGTCTCAGATACAGGGAAGAAAATCCTTGAACCCTTCACTTTTTTTTATTATCTTTTTACCCCTCTAGGGGCTGATGAATGTAATGATCAAGATTTCGACTACGTTTAACTATTTCTATTGATGATGTAATCAATTATGACCAATCTAACTCTGATCTTGATTCCCAAAATGATCCTCAAATCATACTTGAGTCTGGTGAGCTCGCTAACAATACAGAAGAAGACATCAATGATACTACTTTCGACAACACCGGGAGTGAGGAGCCAATCCTAAAACACCACGGTAGACCACTCACCCTAAACTTAGATCTTTCTGACAAAGAAGAAACACCAGAAGATTCAATAATGATACCCAAGAAGAAGAAATTTAAGAAATAAACTAAAGAAGTGGGAAAGTATTGCCCCCAAGGATAACTCATACAGACAAAGGAAAACAAATAGTAACTCGAGAGGAACTACCTTCACCTCCACTAGTGGAAGAAACGTATGACCAAGGAAAAATTGGAGGACCATACAAATTGGATTACGGTGTGCTAGCTCATCTTAGGAAGTTGTCGGCTCAACTAAGCATTTACGACACTCTGATCCTATCAAAGGAGATGAGAGAGTCTCTGATTACAGCATTGCTCAGCCCAGAGATTTGCTTAGCTCAATTGGCTAGCACATCCTCAGATAAAGTTTGCTCGCCAAAAGAATAGTCAGAGGTAACCTTCACAGATGAAGATTTGTTGCTTGGCACCACCGACCACAATAGACTACTCTACATCTCCATCAACATCGACAGATTCGTATTATCCAGAGTTCTGGTAGATCCAGAAGCATCTCTCAACTTAATGAGTCTAAGGACATTGACCTATTTGGACATTGAAGCCCAAGAGCTTACAGCCAATAATATGATGCTAAGAGGATTCAAACAAAAAGAAGAAAGAGCTCTTGGATTGATCACATTACTTATGAAGATCGGAGAACTAACAACAACTGCTAAATTTCATATCATCAATGTTGAGACCTCTTTTAATGCTCTACTTGGTCGACCGTCGATTCATGAACACAACATGGTTCTGTCACCTCTACATTAGTGCATCAAATACTGCGGAGAAGGAAAAGAATACTACATCAAATGAGCTCTACAACCGTTTTCAATTCATGAAGTAAGTATTCATGAAGATGCTGCCTAATAAACGCCATTAAAGAAAACTATCTTCTCGCGTGAGATTTTGATAAACAAAAATGAAGATTCAGAAAAATCATAAAAAGGAGGCCAGTCAACTCCGCTTCAATGATATTCAACCACCCGTCTACATCAAATTGGTGGAGGTTATTTTGGTTCGCGCACCTGAGGTTGAGGTCGGGGACGTGGATGAGGAAGAATCAATCTAATTGTTGAACGAACTAGGCCGACCATCAACATTGGTGATGAAGATAGTTCTGAAGATGAAATAATGATGAAAAAATAAAAGAAACCTCAGTACGAGATATCCTTAAAAGATACGGAGAAAAGTGATTATGAAACAATGTATGATCGGACAAACCACTATGTGAATATTATGGCCGTTACTTCGATCCTCCCTCAAAAGGTCGAAAGTTTAGTGGTCAAGGAAATCAGTAGTATTGGTTCAAAACCGATCAAATTTTACCATGTTTCTACCTCTACTAATCTTGAAAATCATGTAAATTTGGATGATGATCCTAATGAATTAATGAAATTACCTTTTGGTTACTTTTTGCCTTTTGTACTAAATTTAATTCAACAGGGACATTTACCAAAACAAATGTCAAAAGGTAAACTATAACTTTTTGAACATTTTGGAAGTGTTAAAGTCGAACTCTCAACTCAAAAGAGGGTCTCGGATTTGGTACAGTCGGACCAGTCGATGATTCAAAATTTTGTATGGTTGTTACTAGCAAATCAGAAGAGGATAGCCTCGATGTAGAGGATGACTATACCGATCAGCTAATAGAGGATGCTCCGTCAAAATTTGAGGAGAAAATCAAGTCAACCATCGATGAGTTAAAGGAAATTAACTTCGGGACAAAAGAGCAATCTTGACCTACATTTGTAAGCTCTCTACTCAATGATGATGAATCTTCAGAATTGATCAAACTGTTAACAAAATTTAAAGATTGCTTCACCTAGAGTTATGATGAAATGCAAGGACTGTCAGCAGAAGTAGCAGTTCATAAACTCAGAGAAGACAAAGATATGACTTCTGTAAAATAAGCCCCCAGACAAATGCACCTTGAAATAGAACAAGTCATAACCGAGGTGAAGAAAATAATAGACGCTAACTTTGTACGGGAAGATCAATACCCTACATGGTTAGCTAACATTGTTCCAGTCTAAAAGAAAAATGGACAAATACGTGTTTGTGTCAATTTCAAAGATCTAAATAAAGTATGTCTGAAAGACGAGTTTCGCTACCAATACCAGAAATGATTGTGGATATCGCTTCTACACATGAAATTTTCTCCTTCATGGATTGATCGTCATGATACAACCAAATCAAGATGGCTCTAGAAGATGCAACACTTACAGCCTTCACAACACTGATTGGAATTTTTTGCTACACAATGATGTCATTTGGGTTAAAAAATGCCAGAGCAACATATCAATGTGCAATGACGAAAATTTTTGACGACCTTATTCACAATTAAGTAGAATGCTACATGGATGATTTGATCATCAAAAGTAAACAAAAATAGAAAATTTGTATGATTTGAGGATCTTGTTCGAATGGTTACGACGATTTGACCTTAAAATGAATCCCTTAAAGTGTGCCTTTGGCGTTACCTCTGAGAAATTTCTAGGATTTGTTGTCCGTCATCGGGGAATCAAGACAAACTCGGATAATATTAAAGCTATCTTAGAAGTGCCTCCTGCTAAAACTTTAAAGTAGCTAAGTTCCTTCCAAGGGAAGTTGGCATATCTGAGACGCTTTATCTTTAATCTTTCAAATAGGTGTCAGCCCTTCTCGGCATTATTTAAAAAGGACACCAAATTCATTTGGGAAGAGAAATGCCAGTTGGCCTTTGAGGATGTTAAACAATATTTAAGAACACCTCCTATTTTGGCATCCCCTATCCTAGGAAAACCTTTGATACTTTATACCACGACTTTAGAAGACTCTCTTGGGCCCCTCTTAGCCCAAGTCAATGATGAGGGTAAAGAAAACACACTCTACTACTTAAGTCGACGTCTTATACCAACGGAGATGAAGTATCCACCCATTGAAAAGCATTGTCTGGCACTAAGTTTTGTCGCCTAAAAGCTTAAACATTACATGCTCTCTCATAAAATTACCCTAATCGTGAAAGTTAATTCGTTGCAATATTTTATGACCCGACCAACACTCTTCGGATGTTTAGCAAGATGGTCAGTGATTTTATTACAATTTGATATAACTTTCATTCCCCTCCGTGCTATCAAGGGACATATTCTTGTAGACTTTCTCATTGCACACCCACTGTTAGCTGGGTCCCCTCTCGACAACGAACTACCAGATGAAAAAGTACTACAAATGGAATTCTCCAGTGCGCAACGCTAGGAAATGTACTTCGACGGTGCTTCATCAGCCAGAAAAGACGAAAGATCATGCACATTCATACCAGGCAAGGCAGGTATCAGTTTGATCTTTATCACACTAGATAAAGGTATGTTGAGGCTCTCATACCACCTAATAGAGCCGTGCACCAACAACGAAGCAGAATATGAAGCCTTAATCATAGGGTTGGAGTTGGAAATTTCAATTGACATAATAGATAGCCATCTACGGTGATGCTCAACTTGTCATCCAACAAGTTGTCAGACAATACAAAATTTTGAAACTAAGACTAGTAGAATACCACTGTTACACGATGACACTGCAGGAACAGATTCTCAATGCGACTTTCTATCAGATTCCTCGGGGAGACAATGTCAATGCTGATGCACTAGCAAAACTCGCTAAAGAATTGGCATGTCCCTGGGAGGATTCCATTGAAATCATAATACAAGGAAGATAGGATTTGTCTTAAATTGACCTTGAAAATCTACACAAGCTCAGAAAATAGGAAACAACAATTGCAATTGTGGATATCAACGAAGATTGATGCAAGTCATTAATAGAATATTCACATACTGGAAAGCTAATAGAAGAAATTTTTGAGGCACATCACTTCAAAAAAAGGGCTATGTTGTATGTTCTAGTAGGTGATGTCCTCAACAGAAGATCATTCGATCAAATGTGGCTACGGTGCTTAAGCAGAGTCGAGGCACAAAATATTGTCAAAGAAGTACATGTCAGATTGTGGGGTGATCACTAGTTAGGGCCAAAGATGAAAATGAAGATCAAGAGACTCGGATATTTTTGGCTAGCAATGATGTCCTACTGCATGGAGACAACGAGAAAATGTCACCAATGCCAAGTGCATGGGGTGGTCTTGCACTAACCTCCGAATGTGCTACACCCAACTGTTGCTTCATGACCATTTGAGTGTTGGGGCACATACATAATAGGTCTGATAGACCCTCCATATTCTAAAAGACACAAATTTATTCTCGCCACTACAGATTGATTCTCTAAATGTGCAGAGACAGTACCGCTACGAGAGGTTACAGCACAACAAATCCTCCAATTTCTCAAGAGTCAAATTGTTCACTATGTTTGTGTACCGCGCAGAGTAATCTCTGACAACGGAACGACATTCAAAAGTACAAAAATCAACAACTTTGTCAAACGACACGAAATAGATTGGAGATACTCTATAATTTACTATCTCAGAGCAAATGGATTAGCTGAGGCCTTCAAAAATAAATTGGTACAAATTTTAAAGAAAAAACTCGTTGAAAATAAAAGAGTGGCACACAAAATTGCTAGAAGCTCTGTGGGCCTACCAAACGATGCTCAGGACTCCCACTCAGTGTACACCTTGCATGCTCATGTACGAATCTGAAGTCGTACTGCCACTAGAAATTCAGATGCCGTCTCTCAGAGTCACAGTCGCCAATCAACTTACAACAGAGGAAAGTGCAAAGCTCACACTTGAAGAACTACAGAATCTTGAAGGAAAATGGCTTGAAGTACATCAAAATTTGGAGCTTTACTAAGCAAAGATGGTGCAATTTCACGATAAATTGGTCCGCCCAAAGACATTTAAAGTTAGTCACCTAGTCTTCGTGTTCAAAAGGTCTATTCTTGCGC
This sequence comes from Phalaenopsis aphrodite, assembly GCA_003013225.1. Classification (NCBI taxonomy): domain Eukaryota; kingdom Viridiplantae; phylum Streptophyta; class Magnoliopsida; order Asparagales; family Orchidaceae; genus Phalaenopsis; species Phalaenopsis aphrodite. Next base: position 679,132 of record NEWO01000322.1, on the reverse strand, counting down.
GTCGCAAGATGGGTGGCAAATTCGAGCCAACTTGAGAGGGACTATTTGTCGTTGAAAAATTCTACACAGGAGGAGCCTATTAGTTAGTGAACTTCCGGGTTGAAAGACCATGCTGCCAATCAATGGACGATATCTAAAAACATACTAAGCAACCTGACGTTGCTTATCGCCGCTCAATTGTAAAATTTTGATTGTTCTGAGGGTTATCTATGTGGCCAAAAGTCTGCGACCGGGTCCAAAAAAATTTTTGTAATTGACCTCAATTTAGTGAAGAATTTGAAAAACTACACAGTGCAATTCTCTTTTCTACCTTCAAGTTTAAATTTAATATTCTACTAAATTAAACAAAATAAATACATAAATAAATAAATTTCTGACCAAAATAAATCAAAATTTCATTTAACTAAAAAAAAATTTAGTTTTTTTCTTGTTCACGCTAAGTTTTAGCTCACTAATGTTTTTTTTCTATCGTCTGTAGAAAAATGTCAGGTCTGACACCTTTAAGGATGGCTAGAACCTCGGGCTTAAAGAGGAGATGACACCACAACGTGGCATTCTTGACTTCGACATTGAGTTCAATGAAATTGACATGGGCTTTTAAGGTCCTCTAATGGATAAAGTCAGCAAACAAGAAAAGGAGGGACTGCCCTCACTTCTGAAATTCAGATCCAAAAGCATTCCCTAGCTGAAGGGGAAAGAGGTGATAAGTCAACACAATCCCATGGAAGGAACCAGCCGTCTACCATCCATGGTAGCCACTCCAACTGAAAACTTGTTTACTGCTAACAACTGTAGGATACCATTCGCTTCGCTACAAAGGACTAAACAGAGAAATGCCAACCATCATAAGCACAGAGCTCTCTTGAGAGAAGAAAGGAGACATCAACAACAAATTAAAAACCAACTCGTCCCCCTTCCAGAGGGACAAATCTATGAACCAAATATGAAGGAAACTTCCAACCTGCCCACCACAGATGAGGAGCCTGGGTATGTTCAAGAGCCAGAAGTACTGTCAACCTTTGATGACATCTGCGCGGGTTTCCCTACTTGCAACGTTGAAATACCGCCACAAGCATCAGCTACATGAGCTTTTGTTGAATGTCTACACTGTAATGTCTTGCACTTTGAGCATCTCAGCACTCTTGAAGAATATGCCTCTAATGAAGAGTAATCTCATACCAATGATTGAGTGATGGAGGGGGTATATGTCTTAATGGGAACAAAACAATATGACCCATGGTATACTGAGCCATATGTTCCAATGGACGCCGAGTCATACATCCTATTAGAGGTAACATCGCCACCAGTATGGATTCCTGTCAACAATGAAATGAGGGAATGTCTGAGCTAGCCGCCCGTCCTCAGTACAACAAAATATTATAAAATCAACAAAGTCAACAAAAGAAGCTTTGAGTTCTACGAAGAAGTCCGTGGAGAACTTGTCAATATAATGGAAAGATTGGAATTGTATACCAGAGTCGTTTCAGAAAGAGACGAACAAAGAATTCTGGATTGTACCTTTAACTTAAGAGACAGAGGTCGAGCAGGCTTGCTCATGGAAAAAACCTACTATGAGCCAAGGAAATGGATGAGAGTAAAGGGAAGGATTACAATACAATGTGGGTGCTACTACAATTTCACAAACAACTGGCAAGGAAATCCTCCCAGGATTCTCAGGTACGATCAAGTGGATCTGCTGCCCCCGATGATCAAATGAATGATTAAACGAATGGTTTGATGGAACATACTGTCAGTTGACTGCATTCCAAACAGCTGTATCATCAACATATATGACGAGGGAGACTGCTTACCTCCTCACAATGACCATCGTGATTTGGTAAGACCCTTATGCACAGTCTCATTCATGAGTGAAAGCAATATTCTCTTTGGGAAAGAAATCGATGTCATTGGCCCTGGAGAACTCAGAGTATCTGTCGCAATTCCCCTACCGGTTAGTTCAGTGCTCATTCTAAAAGGCAACGGTGTAGACGTTGTCAAGCACTACATTAACGGAGTACAACACCTTAGGGTCTCCATAACTTTCTGACGGATGGACAACAACAAAATACCATTTAGATTTCTGCCAGATCCTGAACTCAAAGAACTGCTGCCGTGTGAGCTATGAGAAGGTTGCACCTCTAGGTGCACGTGAATGGAATTCTTGTTCTGGATTGTTGCTCAAAAGGTCAGTTGATTGCGAGCTCACTATGCAAGGGAATAGATATTCGGAGTGTTTTTTTTTTTCTTCTCTACTACATTATAGATATGATATGTAGAAGACATGATCAGTCCATGATATGTACTCGACATGACACATTCTAAATATACCTTCATGCACTTTGTATATTGTACTTTTTTAAGGCATTGACCTATTTTTCATCTGTAACATTTTATTGAAGCAGATTAATGAAATTTCTTCTAGAAAATTTGTCTGATTGTTCAATTTCCCTTCTCAGTGCGATGGATAAAGGCCATTGAACCTTGCGTTGGTTCGCAACTACAATGAACAAAGAACAAAACAACAAATATCTAATGATAAAAAAAACCTTCAAATGAAAAAATGACGAAAAAAAATATTTATTATGATAAATTTAAATAAAAAAATCTGTCTTTTAAAAAATCAACCAACTAAAAAAAACATATTTTTGAAAATTAAATGTGATAAAAACAACAAGAAAAGAAAATAAATCTGTTGAGTGGATTCTCTCGATTTCATAGTTTCTTACTCTTTGCTGACGCAACACAACTAGCTTTATCTGCATTAATTCTCTTCACATCCCCGCAAAATTTCACATTCTGCACGAAAAAAGAACTCTCAAATTCTCACAAATCCTCTTCAACAATGTCGACCTTTACAACACATGACCTTAAAATTAAACATTATAAACTCTGTAGAAATCTCATTTTGAATCAGTCACTACCTTCTGATTCACTCTTTTGAGGTCGATCCTTACCTTCCGACTCTCTCTTTTTGAGATTGACCATTACCTGTCAACTCTCATTTCAAAACAGTCACTACCTTCTGATTCACCCTTTTAAGGTCAGTCCTTACCTTCCGACGCTCTCTTTTTGAGATTGACCCTTACTTGTCAACTCTCATTTTGAATCAGTCACTACCTTATGTTTCACCCTTTTGAGGTTGATCCTTACCTTCCGATGCTCTATTTCCGAGATTGACCCTTACCTATCAATTCTCATTTTGAATCAATCAATACCTTTCGATTCACCCCATTTGAGGTTGGTCCTTACCTTCCAATGCTCTCTTTTTGAGATTGACCCTTACCTGTCAATTATCATTTTAAATCAGTCACTACCTTCTGATTCACCCCTTTTGAGGTAGGTCCTTACCTTCCAAAGCTCTCTTTTGAGATTGACCATTACCTGTCAACTCTCATTTTCAATCAGTCACTACCTTCTGATTCACCCACTCAAGGTCGGTCCTTACCTTTCGACGCTCTCTTTTTGAGATTGATCATTACCTATCAATTCTCATTTTGAATCAGTCACTACCTTCTGATTAACCCTTTTCGAGGCTGGTCCTTACCTTCTGATGCTCTCTTTTTGAGATTGATCATTACCTATCAACTTTCATTTCGGATCATTCACTACCTTTTGATTCACCCTTTTGAGGCCGGTCCTTACCTTCTGACGCTCTCTTTTTGAGATTGACCATTACGTGTTAACTCTCATTTTGAATCAGTCACCACCTTCTGATTCACCCTTTTGAAGTTGGTCCTTACTTTCTGACGCTCTCTATTTGACATTGACCTTACCTTTTAATTCTCATTTTTGAATCAGTCCCTAATTTCTGATTCAGCCTTTTGAGGTCAGTCCTTACCTTCCGACGTTCTCTTTTGAGATTGATCCTTACCATTCAATTCTCATTATAGAATCAGTCCTTAACCTCTGATTCACCCTTTTGAGGTTGGTCCCTACCTTCCAATATTCTCTCTTGTGATTGATCTTTAATTTTCAATCCTTATCCTAGAATCAATCCCTTACTTCTGATTCATCTCTTTTCATGATCGATCCTTAATTGCCTACCCTCTTCTGAAATTAACACCTGAATTTCAAATTCCCCCTGGGTCAAAACTTACACACTGATTCTCGTCCTCTATAAATTCCTGAATTCACATAAATCAAAATCTACTCTCCAATTTCTAGCGAGAGTCCCTACTTCTAGACTTTGATCAAATATTCACCTGCTATATTTCTTAGTGGAAGCAAATAATGCACACAATCCCACACTCCTATGTCTCTTGACTTAGGATTTTGTATTGGTTTTGCTGAGCTCGTCGGTCAACGCCAATACGGGCGGTGTGCTTGCCCAACACACCACACCTATTGGGGGTCCATTTATTGACCTCATTTTTTATTGAGGTCTAGTCTTCCTCTTTAGTAGCCTAAGGTCTAGCAATAGGACTTTCCTATTGACTATTCTTAGAAAACTAGAAAAGGCACCCTCACCATTAGAAATTCTAAACTCTTCTTTACTCAACTTGAAGTCCCACATATTGTTTTTAACCTCTAGCTCTTAGTAGGTGGGGCCATTATGGGAGAGCTCAATGAGAGTTCTTATAGGGCTATTTGACTTAGGGTTGACTCTGGTTGTTGTTCTAGGGCTAACGTACTCACAACCCTCACTCACAATCACTCACTACCCAAAACCCAAAATTTCTTGACTTTGATCACTTGATACTTTTGGGATACTCATGTAGATGGTATCTTAAACCTACTAACCCTAAGCTACGGTTTAGCTAAGACCAGAACATAGAGGACCCAAATGGGATTTCCATTGCTCCATGACTTACATTTGGTGTCTAGTTCCCCAATTTTACCAAAAAATACTCAACCTGGTCTTTTGCCCTCAAACTCCTCCAAATTACCTATGTACCCTTGAAACCCTAAATTTAGCCAAAATTCCCAAATTTATCAAAATTACCTAAAATTGTTCAAAAATCATTTCAAATGTTTTGAAAACATCCAAATTACCCAAATTCACAAAAAAGTTGCTAAATTACCAAAATGCCCCTCCTTAGCCCAAATCCCAAAAATTCCAAAAATTCCCAAAATATTCCAAATATTACTAATTTCTTTTTCTCAACTACCACAGGACCCAATTTGGCCAATTTGACCATCTTTGATCAAACCCCCAAATTTGTCTTTAAAGGCACAAATTTCCCCAAATTCAACTCAAATGTCCATCAATTTGATCCCAATCTCCCCAAATTTTAATCCAAAACTCAAATTCACCCTTAATGTGACACAAATAAACCAAATCCAAGCTCAATTTTCCCACTATTTGAGCCTATTTTTGATATAGTTCAAACCCCCAATTTTGGGCACATGACCTAATCTCACCAAATTGAACCCACAACCCACTCAATTGACCACAATTGATGTTGTAAACTCTTTATAACAATCCTACACATCAAACTTGACCTTTAATTAGCCTTGGTGATACCTCAATTTCACTTAATTTCAACATAAGTCCAAAAATCCCCAAATTTTCCCTAAATTGGCTATGTCCCCAAATTTCACCAAATTGAATGCCTTAACCGCGAAATTGGCACCCAATTTATATTTAGAACTCTTCATGAGGTTATTATTTACCATTTTCAACCATTAATTTGGACTTAGCCCAAGGCTATCCCAATCTAGACCCAAGTCTAGCTCAACATGCCCAAAATGATCAAATCTCCAAAATCTTTCAAATCCTCCAACTGAACTCAAAACCCTTTTCATCCTTCACCAAATCTGTTCCTTACAATCACTTACACCAAATGCAAGAATTATTTGAACCATTTGATGTGGCTAACCTATCTAAAACCCAATTTTTGGTCATTTGCACACACTTGGACCCATGCACTAAATGTAGCTTAACCACCCCAAAGTCACAAAATTAATAATTCCACAACCATTTGTTGGACCCTAAGACTGAGCCAAAACTCACCTAACCCAAGCTAATTGAGTCATGGACCAATGGTCCTATAAATTAAGGGATTTGATTTCTATATTTTCTTAGGCTTAAGATCTTTTCGCCAAAACTAAACCTCAGCCCATTAAATGGTTGTGACAGATTCCCCTGGGTTCCCTGAGCTCTTAGCCACTTCCCCCTGCCATGGTCGGCCGACCTAGTCACCGAAAAAGCTAAAACTGAGGGATACCTCCCCTTGATTCTCACCCAAATAGAACCTAGAGGCCACCTCACCCAAATGAGATGTTGGAGCCTCTCTGCCCTCCACCTAGGCACCACATTGCACCCCCCAATTGACCATGACAGCCATCCCTTAGCCATTTTTATAAATGTTCACCTCTACGGCCATGAAGTGAGTGCTATAATTTTCTTACAAAAAGCCTCCCAAATCACTCATAGAGCTTCTTTGAGACCTCCCCAATGCAATCCAACCATCTTCCCTCACTGATTCCCTCTGTGGAAGCTCAATTTTGAGCTCAAACTTTTGTCTCAAATGAGGACAGAGCTCAATACACCTCCACAGTCTACCAAACTAAAATTAAACTTACCAACACCTTCACAACACTGAAAGAAACCAAACCCCCATCAAATCCCTCTTCCACAGAGCCCCTAGAATAGAATTTGATCAACACCTGAAATCGACCTTGGTCGAATTTGGGTCTAGGCATTTCACCACAACAAGAAGCTCAATCCCTAGCCTCCTTGTACTCCAATGAACATGTCAAGCATCTCTGATTGAAGCTTCCCTTCTTAGAGCAAACGTATTGAACTCCACCTCATTTTGAGCCTCTTTTGATTCTCATTTGCTTGGTTTTGATTTCATGGCATCTTAACCGTATAGATATGTTCCTCTAGTATAGACGAACATTTATAAAAAAAATCATTTAATTTAGTGCAGAAATGAGGGAGATATCAAGCTTGGGGATGATGACATAGCATCGTTTAATTGAGCGTGTATCGGATGAATGGTCAAGATGAAGTCGGAGAGCGCTTCTTTACATGAACTGCGGGATGCGTGACTGCTAGCGTGGACGGAGGGGTCAAATGGGAGCTCACCGCGTGGAGCTTCGAAGCTGCCTAGGATCCAGTCAGCACTGGGCATTTAAATAGATAAATATTGATTAAAATAACTCAGAGAATACCCCTAACTTTAAAAAATTCATATCTTGGTGTAGAAAAATCATTCAAATAAAATAAAAATACCTTCTTGCTCAGTGAACAAAGGAGAATAATGTGGAAATAATTTGAAGTCATTTGATGTATGTTTTATTTTTAATTAATTAAATACTTTCTTGAGTTTTTTGATTCTCCATGCATATAGGCATTTCACCATGGCTTGAATTTTTGGCATGTTATAGCCTCTGTCAAGGGGAACCTTCCCTGATTTTTTCCAAAGCCAGAGGAGACCTCTAGATAGAGATCCATATTTTTTAAGTTTATGCACATTGTGTGCTTAAATTAATCATATTCATTAGCTTGTTTCTTAGGAAAATCCAACAAAATTTTGGAAAGTTTATTTTGACCAGAGAACCCTTAAGAAAATTTCTCATTAGCCAAGTCATTTGAAATGAACCTAATCTTCATAAACCTTAAATCAATAAGATAATTAATTTTTGAAAATATAAACATAAAAATGAATTGATTTTTGATCTCCACTATTTTTAAGATCCAGAGAACTCTCCATAAAAATTTCAAAATATTTTGAGTCGATTTTATGGCCAAAATTGATTTTTCAAGTTAAATATCTTTTTTGGCACTAAAATGATTTCTAATGATCAAAATACAATTCAAAAAATTAAGAAAACTTATTTTTGGAGTTCTTTGTGATTAGGGGAATTTTATAAAAATAAAATGGTATTTAAAATAAAAAACTTTTTTTAGCCTATTTTAAATATTTAAATAATTAAAAATTCATAAAAATTATAAAAATAATAAAATTCATGGAAATGTTCTAAATTGTTTTCAAAGAACTTAGAAACAATATAAATTTTTTCCTGATTCTCTAAATAATGATATTGTATTTTGAATATTAAAATAATTTTTTAAGGCTAAAAAATGTATTTCCACTAAAATAATTCCAATAAATCAAAGAGAAATCAAAAAAATATAAAATTTACTTCTTTGGGATCTCCAACCTCAGTAAGATTTTTCAAAAATGTGAAACTTAGTTTTCCCCATTCAAAATATTTTATATTTTATAAATACCGCAGAACTTAAAAAAATGATAATAATTCAAATAAAACTAAAACAATCATGAATTTTTTTTTTTCAAATGGCTTTCTAATCTAGTTCAACTTCGAGTAAGAATTTCAAGTGTTTAGACTTCACCTTGTTGAAGTTAGCAAATTTTCTTTCAAAAATCCCATTTTTCCATGAAAATAATTATATAAATTAAATTAAAGGTTGAAAAATTACATTTTCTCTTTTGATGTCTTAATTGACCCATGAATGATGTAGGATTAAAATGTTAAAGTCATTTTATTTGAATTTGATAAATTATGAAGTGTTAGAGCCTTAGGGGAAAAAGTGTACTTTTAGGAATTTGGGCTTAACTAAGATTTAAGCTTAATTCAAGGAGGGAAATTGACAACCTATGATCTTAATTAACATTTTTGAAAGACTGAAATTAAAAGGGGATTAATTGGTAGAAACCAATCTCACTTCCATAATTTAAAGGATAAATTTATAAATTTCTAAATTATTAAAATTTGGAAGTTTATCAAAATTAAAAAACCTAGGATTTAGGGGTATGACTTTTGAAGTAAATAATTAATCAATTTAATACCCTTATTTGAGGTTCAAATGAAATTCAAATAATGAATCATGATCACCCAAAATTTAACCTTTTCAAAATTAATCAAGACATTCACCTAGGACTTAAGGGCTTAGTAGTGATCTATGTTAAATCAAGACTGACTAAACGAGGATTAGAAAATAAAACATAGCTAAAATTTAAGAACTTTAAAACACTACAAACCCAATTAGGACCAAAATTTGGCTAAGTGTTCCAACAACACTAGCTTGCCCCTCTTTAAAGGTCTTCATTCATATAATCTTCAAAATTAGATTACAAATGATAACTACCCTACTCTTAGGGATAATTAGGACATCAATGTTCATTGAGCATTAGAGTGTTCATAGGGTTACTTATGAAGCAACACAATAAGTTTAAATGAGCTCGAGGCCTTTCACCAGGTAGTGAGAGGGAAACATGGACCTGCTTCTTTCTCCTAACTTGTTGGATATCTCAGAGGTCTACTAAACTTAATGTGCTTTGCTTAATAAAATCATCCTTAATCAAACTAATAGGGACCCACCAAGATGACCTAGTGTTAGGTAGGTCGCCAAAACTTTACTTTCCTGCTTCATATAAATGCCCTAACATGCATTTTGAGTTTCAGGTGGTGGAACGAGAAGACTTGCCAGGTACGCTTTTAGAGTTTATAGCGCCGTCTTTATTGTAATTTCATATTGTACTTCTAATGTTAATACAAACCTGCATGCTAAATAATAATGCCACCCTGCATAAAAACTAAAATTATCAGGATAGCCACAAAACCAAAACTAAAGTTAAGTTCAACCAAGATAAATTTCACCGCCACAACATTCAAAATATAAAAAAACTCAAAATTTAATCACAAACATCACACAAAACAACAACTACAACTAAATTAAGACATCTCTATCGGATGATCGGGAATTCCTTGAACGAAGTAACCTACGGTTGATAACGAGGCTTCCCACGGTCTAAATGAAATTATGGAACTCATTAAGTTGAGTTTAGAAAATTCATTTGGACTAAATGAATCCAATAGAAAATAGTGTTGTTGGAACGAGAGAACCATGAGATCCTAACCGGTGTCGCTCTAAACAACTTTAACATCCCCTCATAAAAATTCAAAGAATATCAACCATAGGGCCACTTGATTTGACTTCATAACTTGACAGCCTAGAAAACTCAAACTCCTCACGACAGGGAGCTTGGAGGGTAGCACGATAATCTTCAACAACAAAACATGACTTCACCAGCTAAACTAACTTCTTTCATCAGAATTAAACAACAAAGTCATAGGAATTCAACAAAACATGACTCTCAAACCTAGCTTAATATAAATTCTATTTAATTCTTCATATTAAATATGGGAAATTGTCGGCAAATAAAACGATTTTGCAGACCAAACGGATGTCATATATTTCTTAGTTTATTTTATCGAGCCTCATCCTTAAGTCTTGTGTTTATCCTTATGGATAGATACATGATTTGAGGTATAATGCACTTTCATTTAAACTATGAAAATATGGGGTCAGTTTGATTTCATACTTTTTAAAACTTAAACGTAATTTTGAAGCGAGTGATGGGATTTTGATTTCGATGACCGACAGCTTCTTATAGGCAACTCCAACCAAAATAGTGCCGACAAAAAGTACACAAATTCAATTAGAAAGAGCTTTCAACAGATTTTTGTGGTCTGGTCAAAGATAGCAAATGCATTGGGCCTCTTGGCAAAAGGTGGCTAAACCACAATTGGCTAGGGGTATTTGCTTCAATGATTTGAACTAACTACCTCAAATTAACCTGTATAAAATCTGGATCAATTTCAGAGCCCATTCCTCCTTGTGGGCTAAATTCATGTGGGGTAAATATTGTAGGGACCAACATCCCACACTTGCTCTTAGAAAAATTGGGGACTCTAAAACTAGGTTGAAAATGCTAAAGATAAGAAAAACTGCAGAAGACCTCTTTCTTTGGGATTTGGAAAAAGGGGACATCTGTTTCTAGCTTGATAATTGGTGCCCCAAAGATTGGCTGTCACTAATTTCTACTGCCCCCCAAAACATGCTTTAAAAGTTACTGACTATTGGGAAGGGAACAATTGGTCTATCCTTAAACTTTCCAATATTTTACAAAAACATTATGTCACAAAAATTTCATGTATAAAGTTTGATAGAAATAAAGCTGATAAAACTATGTGGCAAGCCTACTCTACTCAAAGCCTAACTAAAGCTATCTACTCTAAACTCTATTATTTGGAGCAAGTATCATGGGGAGCTATTACCTGGAATAAATTTTTATCCCCTTCTATGTATTTTTTTTTGCTGGAGGATATTCCAGAGCCTACTACCCACAGATGATATACTCAAACTAAAAGGGTTGAGGGGTCCCTCCAAATGTTGGTTATGTCTGCAAGAGAAGGAATCCTTGCCACACCTGTTTTTTAAATGTATTTTTGCTTAACAAGTTTGGCATCCTCTTTTGTTACACCTGAATATTGATTTTAACAACCTTACTTGGGATAGATTTAATAGCTGCTGGCAAAATTTGCACAAGTTGAATTATGGTCAAATACCTTTAATTGCAGCTTGGTTAATATGGATGGATAGAAATAAGGTAAAGTTTGAAGATACCATACCTAATGATTAGAAGAAAATATGTTGAGATTTTCATACCTATTTTATACTATTTTTGATGATATTGCACTTTAAAGAAATGTATTTTTCATATTTTATTGTAGGAATGATGAATTAGAGTCATTGGAGAAAAAAGATGCAAAAAGGAGTAAATTTGGAGCGAAAAAGACCAAAATGTGGAGATTTGAACAAGGGCGCCGATGGCGCCCTCAACGCCGCCAACGGCATTGAGACGGCGAGATTTTCCCAACACTACATGACAAAATTCTCCAGAAGCCCGCCGACGACGCCCTCGAGGCTGCCAATGGCTAGATCGACGGTTATGCCTACTCAATCTTTGGATAAGGCAAAATTTTGAAGGGATGCTTAGGCAACTCTTGGGAAAGCTCATCCACAACTTTAAAAGAACATTTTGGTTGAAAATAGAAAAGAGCTAGACACCTTGGAGGTTACCATTAGTGTATAGAATTTCCAATAGAGTGTAACAATTGTGAGGAATTCTTCGAGAGATTGTAAGAGTGGAGGGAAAATGAGAGATTTCTTCCTCCTTGCTACTTCAAAGAGGAATTCTGTGTGCTATAAAGAAAGGAAGAGATTCAGAGGAACTTTGAGGTGTTCTTGGTGAGAAATTAGAGATAAGTTATTTACATGTTGTAGTTTGTATGTCTTTGATTTATATATGAATTCTGAGTTTTGTTGTCTTTTCCCCATTAATTCTTGAGTAGTTTTCTCTATCTTTCTCCTTGTCTCAAGATTTGTAAAATGGTGATTTGAATTGGTGAAGCCATGAAATTGTTTAAGAAATTGTGATGAGCTTTTCACTTCCATCTTAATTTACTTTCAATCTAGCCAATTGATTTTTTAAAATATGTTGAGTTTTACAACTAAAGTGAAGGTTACATCCAAGATTCAGGGAGGTCAAAGCCCTTGGAAGTTGGGTGCAAATAAATAGGGAAATATTATTATCGGGCGAAGAATTGGTGATTTTAGAGTGACAAACTAAAATCCTCAATTCGGTCCAATCGTTTGGGTGCTGATGTGTAGATGTTAGCCCTCAGGCAAGGGGAACGTGGGAGCTCTGAAGTGAGAGCCGGTATCCTCCAAGCCTAGCCGCAGATTCAGTAAACAAGGATAGGATTAGTCAATACACTTTATGCCTGGACCAAAGGGTAAAGAATATGTATGCTCATATTTGGCACAATACAGTTTGAACTGATTCACTTTATCCATTCACTATAATTTCGTGACAAGGAGAAGGATGCTTTCTTATATATTGAATATCATAATTGAACCCTACTTTATATCATTAGTTCTTTTTTAGTTATTAAAATTATCTATTTATTTCAATTGCCTATTAGTGACAGATAAGCAAATTGAACGTCGTTGTTGTGATTAAAGTCTTGCTTTTCTAAGGTCTTAGTCCGTAATTCTAAACCACTCCCTGTGGGATCGATATCTAGGACTCCATTAGAGCCCTGTATTACTTGAGCGATACGTATACTTGCATTGACAAATTCAACTTTAACATTATTGAATATTATATTTATGCATCTTAAGCAAATTAGACACATCTATAAAGTCACGATCAAGTCTTTGGACGTCGTTGCTGGAAATTAAATCTTCTAGTAGCGCCATCAAATTCTTGTATTTGTCAATTTACAAAAAATTCGGTCACCTAGCATTGAAAAGATAGTAAGAAATAGTATTACTTATTTACACAAGATGATCAAGTTCAAAAGGTTCCCTAATATATCAAACTCTTACTCCTCATAAAAGGTTTCTCCTATACAAATTTATAAAGTTTTTTGGAAACCCCCTAAGAGAAATATTGTAAAGATTAACACTGATGGAAGTTTTACTAAAATGGGAGCTGGCGTGGGGGGAATCTACCGAAATCATCTCGGAAACTGTCTGTTGTACTTCTATACACCTGTAATGGCTATTGATTTCATTGAAACTAAAATTATTGTTGTTTATTGGGCTATAACACTTGCTATCAAGACTGGTTGGAACAATTTCTGGATGGAAGTGGTTTCTACTACTATGCTAAAACTATGTGGCTCTGAGGAAGAACCACCAAAAAATCACTCCTTATGGATTCAAAATATTAGAGAACTAACCCCCCATCTTCATGTCACTTTTACTTTTATTTACAAGGAAGGAAACAAACCTGCTAATTAGCTTGCCAAATAATGTCTAAGCTCTAATGATATATTTGTTGTTGCTTACCCTCCCCCCACACTCCATTTCCTACTGCATGGAGATAAGATTGAAGCCCCACACTTTAGAATTGCCAACTAGAAAGATCAAAGGACACAATGACTACCGACTAAAGTTTTTTCTGTGTTATTTTTCCTTCACTTTGTGTGGTTCCCCTATTGTTATAGGGTCGTTCTTATGTCTTTGCCCAAAGGTATTTTCATATTTTCTTATACTATTGATAAGCAATTAGGAGGTGTGTTGACATCCCCATTTTTTGGAATGTAACCTAGCTTTTACTTTAACTTGTAGGGAGCCTAGAGCAACTCCTTTTGGATATATATATATATATATATATATATATGACAAAAAAAGGGTGATTGTATTCCAACCAAATTTGTTTAGAAGCTCAAAGGTAAAGGACATTTAAAAGAGCCCCACCCAAAAGAAAATTAAGAGAAGAAGAAGGGGTTTTGGTAACAAGTGTCGAGTTAGAAGCATTCCCAATTTTGGCCAACCAGTTAGCAGGGCTATTTCCCCTCTCTATAGATAAAAGTAAAATGAATGGAAGAAGGAGTCCTCAATGCCTTAATCTTCTTAAGCCAATGAGCAATGCGCCAAGGATGAAAATCTTAATTAGTGAGAAGCCTCATAAGTAAGGAGGAATCCATCTCCACCTATAAATTTGCCCTATTTTGGAGAGTTGCTAACTTAATGGACCAAAAAATAGCAGCCACCTCAGTTTCCAAAGGATCCTTGACTAAAATAGAAGAGTAGAACAATAGAAGGCACCTGGTTGCATGGTCCTTGAAATTACCCTATATACTAGCACCTTGATCTGGAAAGCTACCATAACCTTAATAAGAGGTTGGGAAGGTATTTCCAAAATCACATTTTTGACATCAAATTTTTGAGTACCACCTTGCCATGATGAATCGCATATATTAGGAAATTTCTTCAGAGAGATTAGTTTGAGGATGAATGTCTTACAGTTGGCAGAAACCTTTGAAGAAGGGATGAGACAATTATTAAACTTGGCTTGATTCCTGACCATCAAGATGAACCATGCCAAGAAAAATGGAATAGAGCCAAATTTTATCTTAGCCCAACTTGTCCAACAAAGAGTTAACTAATTCCAATCCAATAAAATGATATCAAAGATTAAGCATTTGAGGAAATCCTTCCAAACAATTTGTGTAAAGGGGCACCAAAAACAAGATGGACAGAAGATTCTTCTAGCTGTAGACATATAGAGCTCCTGGAGGGACCTTTCAACCCTTTGAGTTTGAGGATTTCATCAGTAGGTAAAAAGTGGTTGAACACACTCTAACCTAGGAAAGACATAAAGAAGTCAGAAATTTATTCAAAAGGCAATCAACCCAGGGCACAGACACCCACTAATAAGGTTTAACATAGATTTCTTAGGTTAAGCTTTGAGATTTACTCTGAGAGGTATCTAAAGATTCTTTTCTTGTAGTATCAATGGGTAACTTAGATATAGCTTCAGTAGAAGAGGGTGTGAACATAGTACGCAGTAATGAAAATGACCAATTTTTTCCCTCCCAACAATCAGCCACCCGTAGATCAAAGTTGGAGTTTTGATGAAGAGGAAGCAACATTTCCTCAGGACACCATTTATCCAACTGGAAGTTGCTGTCACCTTGCCCCAAACCTCATAAGAAATGGTTTTCACCTTACTGTCTTACCTTAAGGAGACTGGCCCATAGTTTAGAGTCCCCAACTTTCTTCATTACCAGATTTGGATGAATTCCCTTATAGTATTTGCCTGATAAAAATTTGGCCCAAAGTGAGTCCTACCACCTGAATTTGATCCAAAACTTACAGATTTGCCTTGTAACTTTCTGTCAGCTTGCCTATTAGAGTTGTTTTTTATGCCTTGACCATAAGAATCTGTTAAAGCATCTGTCTAAATAGAGTTGAGTGCTTTTTTTCATGCCAAACATTTGTAAGATATACTGTGGGAAGGTGGTCAAGATAATTTTTCAGCAAGGAAATTCTGCCCCCATTAGAAAGAGAGGAACTAGTCCAACAGTTCAGCCGGGCATCAATCCTGGTAATAACCTAATCAAACTACACCGTTTAGCTTTTCTATTGATGAGGGGGTCTCCAAGATAATTGAACGGAATGAAGGCAGTGAAAAACTCAGTGAAATGTTGTATCCACTATTTGAGATGATCCTTAGTGCTGCAACAAAACAACAAGGTCCATTTAGTCGTATTTAATACCATTCTCGATGACTATTGGAAAGCCTCAAGTGCATAACTTGTTTAGCAGCTAATTTGCTTACCCTGGAAAACAATATGATATCATCTACATACAGGAGGTGAATTAAAATTATGATGTAACAAATTAGAGGAGGTAGAAGGAATTATGCTCTCAAGTTGCCTGAAGAAATATTCCATATCCAAGATGAAAAGACTGGGTGATAGTGCATCACCTTACTTAAGGCCCCTATTAGCAGTAAAAAAGCCATGGGCACTTCCATGGATAAGAATGGAGTTAACATTACCATGCAGTCACCTAAAAATGAGCTCACAGTAAGTGGAGGGGAACCCCCTAGCCCTTAATGTGTTAAGAATGAATTCCCAATTGATGGTGTCATAAGCTTTTTTAACTTCCAGCTTATATATTAAGTTCCCTCCTCTATAAGGCCTATCTATTTCTGTCACTAGTTCTTGCGCTAATAATACATCATCGTTGATGCTTATGATAGTGATAAAAGTAGCGTGATTGGTCCTGATTAGCTTGGAAAGGTGAGGCTTCAATATGTTCATTAATATTTTGCAAATGATCATGTTAAAAACTGTGGTAAGGGAAATGGGTCTGAATTGTTGCAAATGAGATTTTTCAGAAGAATTGGGGATCAAAACTATATTAGAAGCACTAAAGTAATTGGGGAGAGCATTCTCCCTAAAAATATACAATTACATTAATAAAATCAAGCTTTACTATATTCCAGCATATCTTATAAAAATCTAAATATTAACCATCAAGTTGAAAAGTTTTACTACTATCAATGGTATTAAGAGCTCCCAAGATTTCCTTTTCAATGAGAATATCAATCAAATTGAGTGTGTGGACACAATATAACTCCTCCTAGAACAAATATGCATCTATTTGGGTTCTCTGAGAAGAGGAAGAGTTTAGAATTCCTTAGAAATACTCCATAGCATCATTGACAATGGCAGAATCTTCATGAAGTTTGATACCTTGAGAATTCGCAATGCTATGAATGAGATTACATTTCCTCCTATATTTGATGCCAGAATGGTAATAATTGGTATTCTTATCCCCATCAATGAATTTATTGATGGTACCCTTTTGTTTGAGAAAATTTTCATGCCAAGTTGTAGTAGTGAGGACCCTCTGATTAGCTGTAATGATAGAAGCTTCATCCATATTTTTAGCATTTTCTAATTGTATCACGTTTTGCTTAACCTAGTCCACCAACTAGTAGACATCCCCAAAAGTGTCCCAATTGTACTGCCTAAACATTTTGTTGATCTTCTCTACAGGAACCATAGTTTAATTAGAGGATTAGGATGAGAGATATCTTTCCAATTTGCTGATATGATATGGAGGAAATCTGGATGATTTGATCGCATATTTAAATATCTAAAGGATTTAGGCCCATTACCAGAGTAAGCATTAATAGATAGTAATAAGGGTCTATGATCATATCCAAAAAAATTGGGATGGGTAACAAAAGTATGTTGATAAGACGGAAACCAGTTGTCATTAACAAGTAACCTGTCCAACCTTTCCCAAGTGTTTCCCCTTCTCCAGGTGGAATGAGACCCACCAAATCACAGGTCAAAGAGCCTTGAATTCTTAATATTATCATTTAACATTGTCATAAGGGCCAGATTGGGAGCGCTAACCCTTTTGTTTAGTGGGGGATGCAATACTGTTAAAAGCTCCCCTAATCAACCAACTGAAATACATTAATGTAGTTATAGAGTGTAGGTTAGACCATAGCTTTTCCCTGTCATTTTTTATGCATCTTGCAAAGATTATTATGATAAAACTAGTATTGTCAAACATGTCCAAGAAAAGGTGAAGGGATTGAAGTTCATTGATCAAGAAAGTACATCTGATTTTATTTCTAAAGAAGAACCAAATTTTATTACTACAATTGACCCAGAGATCAAATCCAGGAAAATATTTTTTGATTTTATTAGAATGTTTGTGAAACAAAGGTTCTAAGATAGTCATACACCAAAATTTTTGCTTTCTATTAAGAAATTGAAGCCTTTCTAGCGAAAGGGGGTGGGCAATCCCCCTTATATTCTGACCGCGACTTTATATATGCTTAAAAATATAAGTATTTATTACTGCTGCTAAAAGATTTAATTCATCAGCAACTGTACCAAAACTTAATAACAAATGTAGAATCGATAAAGATAGATGTATAAAATATTCAATAATTTTAAAGTCACACTTATCAACACAATTATATGCATCACTCAAGTAATATAGGGCTCTAATGAAGTTCTAGATATTGATCCCATAGAGAGTAATACTAGAACTACGAACTAAGATTTTGGAGAAGCAATACTTTAATCGCAACAATGGAATTCAATTTGCTTATCTATCACTAATAGGCAATTGAAATAAATATGTAATTTTAATAACTATTAAATAACTAATTATACTAATGAAGGCTATAATGTGATATTCAATATATAAGAAAGCATCATTTTCCTTGCTAAGAAATTATAGTGAATGGATAAAGTGAATCAGTTCAATTTGTATTGTGTCAAATAGGAGCATGCCTATTCTTTATCCTTTGATCCAGGCATAAAGAACATTGACTAATCCTACGCTTGTTTATTGAATCTGCGACAAGGCTGGGAGGATACCGGCTCTCACTTCAGAGCTCCCACGTTCCCCTCACCTGAGGGCTAACATCTACACTTCAGCACCCAAACGATAGGACCAAATTGGGGATTTTAGTCTGTCACTCTAAAATTTCCAATTCTACGCCCGATAACATTATTTCCCTATTTATTTGCACCTAACTTCCAAGAGCTTTGAACTCCCTGAATTTTCGGTGTAATCTTCACTTTAGTTGTAAAACTCAACATATTTTAACAAATCAATTAGCCAGATTGAAAGTAAATTAAGATCGAAGTAAATAGATCATCACAATTTCTTAAACATTTTTATGGCTTCACCAATTCAAATCACCATTACACAAATCTTAAGACATGGAGAAAGATAGAGAAAACTACTCACATCTCATGGGAAAAACGCAAAAAAACTTGAAATTCATATATAAAATCAAATTCATACAAACTACAATAATAAATAAACTTATCTCTAATTTCTCCTCAAGAAAACTCCTCGAAGTTCCTCTAAATCTCTTCCTTTCTTTATAACACATAGAATCCTCTTTGAAGCGGCAAGGAGGAAGAAATCTCCCACTTTCCCTCTACTCTTACAATCTCTCTAAGCATTCCTCACAATTTAGACTCTCTACCGAACACTGACGAAACCTCTCCAACCTTCAGGACCTTTCTAACATCCAGGACCTCTCTAATTTTCAGCCAAAATCTTCTTTTAAAGTTGTGGATGAGCTTTGTCAAGAGTTGCCTAAGCACCCCTCCAAAATTCATCCTCATCCAAAGCTTGGTTGGACATAACCGCCGATCTCACCATCAGCAGACTCGAGAGCGTCGTTGGCGGGCCTTTTAAGTTGATTAATTCTGGAGTCTCAGGAAAATCTCGTTGTTGACGCTGTTGTGCTCGCCTTCGGTGCCCTAGTTTAATTCTTCACATGTTGGTCCTTTTTGCTCTAAATTTGCTCCTTTTTGCATATTTTTGCTCCAATGATCCTAATTCATCATTCCTGCAACAAAACATCAAAAATACCTTTCTTTAAAGTGCAATATCATCAAAAATAGTATAAAATAGGTATGAAAATCTCAACATATTTTCCTTTGATCATATTCCAACATAAAAGGTTAATCATGATGGGAGGGCTTGGACTTACTCCTAATGAGTCTGGTTAATGGAATTAAATCTTTCAGCTTCAATGATTAAAATATCATCCAAGGTGGTCTTCCCCACAATCTGACCCTTCTTCTTTCTCCTTGCTTTTTGAATATGCCATTCAGTCTCTATTTCATGCTGCATCTCAACAATTGGAGTATTGATCTAGTCAAACTGAACATCTTGCTAAAGTTCCAATGCTTGACTAATGTGTAAATGATGTTCTTGTAAACCAGCCACAGGTGCCACAACAAGGGAGATTATATTTATCTAAGAAATGTCAAGATTAATATCAGCTTGGTTCATCTGAGGTGTCTCACCAAGATCAGTGGATTCAAAACCTGCCTCGGTAGCCACCATTGGTGCAGGTTCATCAACTTGTAGGGGAACAAATGGAGGAAGTTTTTCATCATATGACAAATGAGGATGCTTGCAAATTTTAATGAGGGATTTAGCCTGAAAATTTCTGATCAGTGTGACCAAACATTTTGTAGTGGGAGCAGTAATATGGATTTTTTTCCTTATCTATAGGTTGTCAATAACCATTGTGGTTTGTGCCGAAACATACTTCATTATTGGTGGAAGGGTAATGTCCCTTTCAACTAGAATTTTTACAACGGAAGGACTAGTCAAGTTAAAAGTGGAGATATCAAGTTTTGTAGGCCTTCCCATTAGTGCACCAATTGAGAAAATAACTTATTGGTGAAAGAAATGAAGTTTTAAACTAGGAAGCTTAAACCTAATTGGAATAATGGGGAGCTCTTTGTCAGGGTCAAATTCAGTGGTCCATTTCAAAAATTTCATCTGATTACCCACAATGTTAATTAACTTCATAGAGAAGATGCGTGCATAATCATCTTCATTAGTCAAACAGATCCTTAGATGTCGGCCATCAAACAATCCCACCTTATAGTGACCAGTTAGGTTGAAATCATCAAAAGTCTTCCATATTAGGTCCATTTTCAGATGACCCAATTGAAATTTACCAATGAGTGTAAATTTGATTCTCATGGAGAGATCAAAAACTTCATTTATAGATAAAATAAGTGCATACTTAGTACCCTTCTCAGAACCTTTCTTGAAAAGGTAGCTTTTTCAATAAATCTACATTGTTACTCCTATTGAGAAAGTTATTATCAACATCAAATCCTTATTTTCTAAGATATTTTTTTCAATAAATCTATAAATATTGATACAAGATGCACATATTGATTTCTAATTTTCTTGGGGACTAAACTTCCCCCTCATTTCAGGTCCTATTCCAGGCTGACTACATTGATCAAACCGAGCATTTCTTTTATCAAATTTTCAATGATACCTACAATGCCAACTTAGTTACAAAAGGAGTTGGTAAAAACTACATTGAACACTATTTACTATACTTCCTTGCCTCTTTTCATGAAGTTACTACCTTGTAATCTAAACTGTAAGTTGTTTTATTCACTGCATTATTGACTTTCACACATTAACTAGTTAATGTTCATATTGAATTTGATTCTTTGATGGTCGTCAAATTACAAAAATTAGACCACATGTTTTTGGAACATCTGGTTTTATAAAAAAAATTGGTTAGTATTTTCCACACCTCAGTATCCTTTGGAGAGATACTTTATAAAAGGCCTCACGTGTTGATGTTGTTCATTTGGAGACTTCTTCTCACCCGACATTGGTTACTTTTTATAATGGTGATAGCCTAGGTTGTCCATAATTCAAATTTTGTAACTGACTTAGTTTTGTTGTAATTACACTCTTGTGGGTTTTTTGACTCACCAACGAAGATCTTAGTTCAAAAAAAAGGAATAATAATTCTATATGATTTTCCTAAACATAAGAAAAACACTCAATAAGACCAAATTACAATTATAACCTTGATAATAACATAATTTATACCCACTAAGTTTCTACAACATGCCCTTAACCTTGAGTAGATAATTTAAACTAATTAACTAAACTTAAAGCTTGTTTTAACCCGCTTAAGACCAAGGCAAATCTGAACCTCAATTAAAATATCTTTGCCCATACTAATTGAACATAATTACATTTTTAGTACACTTTTGAAATTAACTTCTAAAGTTGTTGATTAGATCAATGGTATTGTTAATAAGACCCTCTTGAGTCATCAGTGAGCAAAAATTAAGTAATCTAAGTGTAAATTCAGTAATGAGAAAAAATTGAATAATATGAGTGCCCAATTTAGTTAAAGAAATGAGGCACCAAAATAATATACTATTTTATGTATACATATTATGTTTATTTTGGTGAAGTTACACTTTAAATAAGGGTATATTCATGTTTGTATTGCAGGCATATAAATTTTAGGAATATGAAAGAAGGAGCAAAAAAAAAAAAAAGAAATTTAAAGCTAAAATGGAGATTTTCGTGATCCTGGCGCCATATTTGCTCTAGAGGCACCATTTTCCTGAGAGCTGGAAATAAAAATGTCAGAAAGTGGCACCAGAAGCACCAATTTACAAAGAAGTGGCGCCAGATTGGTGTCATAGGTGTCAGAATCAAGAGACCAGCGTGGACTTCATTAAGTGGTGCTAGATTGGCGATGGAAGTGTTAAAATCTAGAGATCAGTGCAAACATCATTAAGCTAGCGCCAGAGGCCCCAGATTGGCACTAGAAGTGTCATAGATGAATTTAGATGGAGTGAGTCAGTTCGTAACTATTTTTGAGCGGTTCTTGATGGCTTCAAACATTTAAAACGTCCCATGGAGTGGTTCAATGCATCGTTAAACAGTTCGAAGGCTCTTTAGTGAAGAGATATGTCTCTTGCATGAAGGGACTTATCTCTTGGTGCAAAAATGTGTGACATTTGGGGGAAAAATTGAAGGGAATTTTTAATTTCTTTTGGGCTTTAATTAAAAAGGAGAGAAATCTATAGAAGAGAGTAGGGCGTGAGATAGAGAGAAAGGTTTTGGCGTGAGAGAGAAGGGAGGATTTCCTTCTAGGGTTGTAAGAGAAGAGGGAAGGTTTGAAATTTCTTCTTCATTACACTTCTAAGAAATAATTGAGTTTGATTGTAAAGAGAGAAAGTGATTAAAAAGAACTTCTAAGAATTTTCTTGTGAAGGAGTGTGAGATAAGTTGCGTTTTTTTCTTTGTTTCTTTGTAAAATTCTTTTTAAATATGAAATATGTGTTTTATCATATCCTTCTAATGAATTTTGAGTAGTCTTCCTTATCTTTCTCCTTACAATGAGATATGATTTTGTGAAGACTTAGTTTAGTTTTATAAAATTTTAAATGTCAACAAATTATGATGATTAAAACTCTGATCTTTATTTACCTTTCGATCTGGCCAATTGAAAGGTTAAAATTTGTTAAGAAACATACAATCCAAAAGGGTTATGCTTTAATTAATAAGTTAAGAATGTAATCCATGGGATAGTCTACAAATAAATAGGGAAATATATTTTGATGGGGGCATAAGTGGAGATTTTAGGGTGACAGATTAAAATACCTAACTTGGTCAAGTCGCTTGGAAACTAAAGCGAGATTGTTAGCCCCCCGGCGAGGGAGAAGAGAGAACTCTAGAATGAGATCCAGTATTCTCTCAACCATACTAGAATTTTAGGAACCAAACTCTGGATTAGTCATTGTTCTTTTTGAACTCTCTAAGGTTAAATAATAAGATTACTCCTATTTGGCACAATACAATTTTACATGTGTTTTAAATGATTTTAATTTTTTCACATTACATAAACTTATTATAAAGGGGAAGGATGCTTTCTTAAATTTGAACTCTTCATTTCAAAACTTTGTTTAGTCTTTATAAGTTTAATTTTGAAGTTTAGCAGCAATTAGTTTAGTTAACTTAGTTCTTTTAACTACATTTCATTTAGCACACATTAAATTTACTTTAGATTATTTTTTCTTACTTAAGTTTTATAGTTTGAATAATGTTTTTGACGTTATAACCATAAGAATTTCCAACTCCCTATGAGATCGATACTTAGGAATCCATTATAGCCCTTTATTGCTTGAGCGATATGTATACTTGCTTTATTATTATGGGTTTGGTTGCTTAGATATTTTAAAAGATAAAATTATTTATATTAATTTTTTTATTAGGATTGAATTACATATTTACTATTAGTGCTAGCCAACCATCGCATCAAGTTTTCGCCGCCACTGACAGGGAGTAATGGTAACTTACTTTATAATTGAGAACAACTTATTTGAACTGAAAAAACTATTTATAGATTAATTAAATATTTTTATATTTTAATGTGTTTGCTTATTTTTCTTGCTTATTGAGTTTTTATATGCGTAGTTTAAGATCGGTAGGTTTAATACCTTACGATTCAGAGTTAGAGAGAATAATTAGAAAATTTTGAAAACACTAAAAAGAGATGGATAATCTGAACAAAATGGCTTGAAACTTGAATAATTCTCAAAATGAAGTTGGAAATCATTTGAGACCTTCATGATATTATGCTAATTCTACTGCAAATGAACACCGACTGATTTTCTATCAATTTATTTGAACTTAATCTTGTTGTTATTCAATTGGTACAAAATAATCAGTTTGGGAGAACACCGACTGAAGATTCTAACTTGCTCCTTACTAGATATCTAGAATTGTGTGCTACATTTAAATATTATGGTCTGTCAAATGATAACGTTAGACTTATACTTTTTCCTTTATTATTAAATGAAAAAGTTAAGATGTGGTTAAACTCGTTAGAACTTGGATCTATCAGAACATGGGTAGACTTATCACAAAAGTTTTATTTAAATATTTCCCACCATAAAAAATTGCTAAGCTTATAAATGATATTATATCTTTTTCTTAGTTTGAAGGGGAATCAATTTATGAAGCTTGAAAAATATTTAATAATCCCCCTGTGTTGCTAGATTGGTTAATAATTCAAACTTTTTATAATGGCTTGGTTGGGTCCCTTAGATCAATAATTGATGGAGCCGTTGGTGGAAGGGTAAGGGTAAACCCAAAAAGAGTAGCTAGTGTTCGTGATTCTGATGTAATATCTATGTTGGTTGCTCATTTTGCAACAATATCAAAGAAGATGGATCAATGTCAATTGAATTATTCAGACACCTTCTATACTTGAAGAAAATTCACCGAGACAAATGAAAAAATATCAATTTTTGTGTGGGAGTTTAAATGTCATAAACAACCAATCTAACAATTCTTATTCCAATTATTATAATCCTGGTTGAAAAAATTACCCAAATTTCAGTTGGAGTAATAATAATTCTAATGTTGTAAATCTGCTATGGGGGAACAATACTACAAACCCATTAGGAAACTCCAACAATTGAGGGAATTCGAACTACAAACCTTTTACCTTCCAGATTTCAATAGCAATTTGCAGAGTAAGAAGAACAAATTATCAATGGAAGAATTAATATTTCAAATGGGAAGTCAATTACAAAGTTAAAGAGCTACAA
Organism: Phalaenopsis aphrodite; assembly: GCA_003013225.1. Lineage (NCBI taxonomy): Eukaryota > Viridiplantae > Streptophyta > Magnoliopsida > Asparagales > Orchidaceae > Phalaenopsis > Phalaenopsis aphrodite. The sequence goes on along the minus strand of NEWO01000322.1, from coordinate 654,115 downwards.
TTAGAAACATGGAAAATTAATTGTAATGTATTGCTACTGCACTTAGCAATAGACCTCCAGGAACGTTGCCTAGTAATGTTGAAGTTAATTTTAAAGAACAGAACAAAAAGTAAATTAAGGTTATTCAACTGAGAAGTGGAAAAGAATTGGAAACAAAAGTTCAAAATAAAGTTGAAGTTGAAAAAGAAGGGGTAGAAAATGAAAAATCAAATGAAGACTTTCATTTTGAGTCAGAATATCCTATCAAACCAATGAAATTTTCTGTAGAGAGACCACCACCTCCATTTCTTGAAAGATTGAAGCAGAAAAATAAAGATAAACATGTTACAAAATTTTTGGAAATACTGAGGAAATTGAAAATGCACATTTCATTTGTTGAAGCTCTGGAACAAAATCCAAGCTATGTGAAGTTTAAGAACGATACACTTAATAAAAAATGGAAGTTTATAGATAATGAGATTGTTGCACTTAGTGAGGAGTGTAGCACCATAAATCAGAAAAAGCTTCCTGGAAAACTTAAAGATCCGAGAAGTTTTGTTATTCCTTGTGCTATTTGTCAAAGATTTTTTGAAGAAGCTTTATGTGAATTGAGAGCTAGTATTAATCTTATGCCTCTATTGATTTTCAGAAGTTTGGGTTTAGGAGAAATTTCACCACAATTGTAACTCTTCAGTTAGTTTGATTACCTGATCTAAATGAGTTATATAAGATGTTTTGGTAAAGGTTGATAAATTTATCTTTCCTGTGGATTTTATTGTGTAAGATATCAATGAAGATAAATAAATTCTAATCAAATTAGAAAGACTATTTCTTGCCACTGGAAGAGCTTTGATAGATGTGCATAAAGGAAATATAAGAATGAGAGTTAGTGATCAAGAGGTCACATTTAATATTGCAAACTCATTAAGATAATTAGCAAAAAGAAAAGAGGATGAATGCTTCAGAAAGAAAATTAATGAATGTTTAAGCAATGAATATTTCAAGAATACATTTGAAAATGAAAAGTGAAGAAGAATGTTTGAAGTATGAGGATGAGGATATAATTCAAGATGAATATATGGAAGTGAGTAATGAAGAATTGGATTATGTTCAGGAACAACTTAAATTGCTAGATCCTACAAATAAAAACAAAAAATTTATTTTATCAACTAAGAAACCTCTTGAACTAGAAATGAAAACACTTCCTACACATTTAAAATATGCATTTTTAAGATATTTATCTACATTTTCTATTATCGTATCCTCGAGTTAACTGAAGCACAAGCACAAAAGTTGTTGGAAAGTTTCAAAAGATATAAGAAAGTCATTGGATGGACATTAGCTGATATTAAAGGAATCAGTCTTTCAATTTGTAAGCACAGAATTTTATTGGAAGATCATCATGAACAAAAAGTTGATCCTCAAAGGAGATTAAATCTGATGATAAAGACAGTTGTTAATAAAGAGATTTTAAATTTGTTAGAAGAGAGAATAATATGTCCTATTTCAGACAGTGCTTGGGTGATTCCAATTCAGTGTTCCAAAGAAAGGAGGTGTGACTGTAGTGACAAATGAGAATAATGAATTAATACCAACAAGATAAGTCACTGGATGCTGAATCTACATAGATTATAGAAAATTAAATTCAGCCACTAGAAAAGATCACTTTTCTTTACTTTTTTTGGACTAGATGTTGGATAAACTAGCTGTGTAATGATCTTTTTGTTATTTAGATGGATATAACGACTATCATCAAATATCAATTGCTCTAGAGGATCAAGAGAAGACAATGTTTACTAGTCCTTATGGAACCTTTGCCTTTCGATGAATTCCCTTTGGTTTATGTAACGCGCTTGAGACATTTCAAAAATGTATGATATCAATTTTTCAGTGATTTAATTGAAAAAGGGATAGAAGTCTTTATGAATGATTTTTTTGTGTTTGGAAATTCATTTGAAAAATGCCTAAATCATTTAGAGAAAATTTTAGAATGATATGAAAAGACAAATTTAGTATTAAACTGGAAAAACTTTCAATTCATGGTTGCAAGAGGAATTGTGCTCGGGCATAAAATTTCAAAAAATGACATAGAAGTAGATCTGGCAAAAATTCAAGTAATATCTAACCTAGATCCACCTACTACTGTAAGAGAAGTTAGGAAATTTTTAGGACATGCTGGTTTTTACAGGTAATATATCAAAGATTTTTCCAAAATTACAAAGCCTTTATGCCTTAACGCTTTTACAGGCAATATATTAAAATTTTTAGGACATGGTGGTATTTACAGGAAATATATCAAAGGTTTTTCCAACTTTTGAAAAAAGATACAAAATTTGGTTTCAATAAAGAGTGCCTTAATACCTTTGAAATATTGAAGGAAAAATTAATCACTGCTCCTATAATTGTTTCACCTAATTGGGAGAAATCATTTGAATTAAGGTGTGATGCTAGTGATTATGCAATTGTGGGTGTTTTAGGTCAGTGATATGACAAAATTTTTCAAGTTATCGACTATGCTAGTAAAACTCTAAATGATACCCAAATTAATTATACCACAACTGAAAGAGAGTTATTAGTTATTGTTATGCTTTTGATAAGTTTAGGTCATATCAAATTGGAGCTAAATGTGTTGTACATATAGACCACTCGACTATAAAATATGTTATGCAAAATAAGGATATAAAACCAAGATTAATTAGAAGGGCACTTCTGATGCAAGAATTTTATTTTACGGTAGTCAATAGAAAAGGAAATGATAATCAAATCGTTGATCATTTATATAGACTAGAACAGGAAGAAACATTTGATATTGAAGAATAAATTAATGAAATTTTTCCTGATGAACAACTTTATGTTGTTAAAGGATGGGAAATACTATGGTATGTTGATACTGTAAACTATATTGTTAGTGGTATTTTACCATTTGGGTTGACAAAATAACAAGAGAAGAAGGTTATTCACGATGAAAAATTTTACTTTTTGGATTACCCATATTTTTACAAGTAACAAAAATATTTAGTTATGAGGAGATGCGTGTCTTATGAAGAATTTGAAAAAATTATCCAAAAATATCATGATTCTAAATTTGGACGTCATTTTGAAATTGATAGAACTTCTCAAAAAAATTTACAATCTAGATTTTATTAGCATACTCTCTTTATATGTGTTAAAACATGTGATCTGTGTCAGCGAGTAGACAATATTTGAAAAAGAGATGAAATGTCTCTAAATTTTAAAGATATCATTTCAATCTAATTCAAGGTCTCCTAAGCATTATAGAGAAATTTGATTTTATGGGACCATTTGTACCTTTATTTAGAAATATATATATTAATTGCAGTGGACTATGTATCAAAATGGATTTAAGCAATCGCTTTACCTCGATGTGATGCTCGGAGTGTTTAAAAATTTTTAATCAAAAATGTTTTTACAAGATATGGAATGTAGAGAATAATCATTACTGAACAAGGATTTCACTTTGAAACAAACAAATTAAAAAATTGGTGAAAAATATATTATTATACATAGGATTGCAACTGCTTATCATCATTACTCTAGTGGTATAGTAGAAGTATCTAATAGTGAAATTAGGAGAATTTTGGAAAAAACTTTAAATCCTAATAAAATGGATTGGTCTGCTATATTAGATACTACATTTTAGGCTTATAGGATAGCTTATAAGGCACCTATAGAAATGTTTCCATATATATTAATTTTTTGGGAGTTTTGTCACTTACCAGTAGAATTGGAACATAAAGCTTGTTGGGTGATTAAGAAGCTTAATTTTAATTTAAAATATGTTCGTGAGAAAAAAATATTGCAATTGAATGAGCTTGAAGAGATTAATAATGAATCTTATGATAATGCTAGGATATATAAGGAGAGAGTTGAGGAATGGCATGACTGAAAGATAATAAAAAAGAAATTTAAACGTAGACGTTAAGTTTTATTATACTATATAAGATTTAAATTATTTCCTAGAAAACTGAAGCTAGGTGGACAGGGTCATTCACAATTGTAAAAGGATATCCCTATAAAGTTGTTAATATTGAAGATCCAAAAATTGGAAAGATATTTAAAGTGATTGAGCATAGATTAAAACTATATTATGATGGTCAAAGACCAATTTTTAAAGTGATTGTAATGTTGGGTCACATAGAGTAATGACTGTGAATGTTGGGCTGATGATATTAAACTAAGCACTTTGAGGGAGGTAGCCCATATTTATGTTTGTTGATGATTTTATATATTTTTATAAGTAGTATTATATATATAAATTTATGCTTTATTTATGAATTCCATGTTTTCGAGAGATTTATATATTAAAAAAAACATTAAATCATCTTTATTTATTGATTTATATGGAAATTTTGAGATTCATTTGGATTGAAAATGAAATTGTGCAGAAATATGAACTAGCGTCATTTTTTGAAGAGTTGGTGCCAGAAGCGTCGCGGTGAAGGAAACGACTTAGGATAGTTCAAAATACAGTTTTTGACAGTTTTTGGTGGGATTTCCTTATAGTAACTCCCTAAAATCGAATCCTAAAGATATTTTTGGGGGAAAACAAAGGGAAAGCCACCATTCTTCAACTCTTATGGCTTCCCACTCTGAAGAAACCAATAGATATGGAATTTTCAAAGTGAGGAAGTTTGTCAGTTTCGATGCGCAGAAGTTATACAATTGAGTTCTTGTGAAGAAGAGACTAATCAAGGAGGAAGGCTTTGTCAATCGAGGATTCAACACATCGACTACTCTAGAGGAGTAGATTATTACACAAAGACGCTAGGAAGTACTTTATTATACAACTGCAACTTTAGTAGTTCCCATGGTGAAAGATTTTTATGCTAATCTTCATGGAATTAACCAAGGAGTCATCTATGTTCGAGGCAGGTGGGTGCAATTTACTACTTCAAGAATAAACAATATGTTTATTATTGAATACATTGCTATTTGTCACTATGCAAATTTTGTCCCTATGAGAGATATATGGATGAACTTTATCAATACCTTACTGTTGAAGATACAAATTGGAGGGCCAGAGATAATGGACATGTAATTTTTTCTTCATCATTATTAAATCCTGCATCAAAGTCTTAACATTTCTCTATTGCATCAAAACAACTTCCTACTATGAAAATTAGTAAAGTGATGAAGGAAAGTGCGATTTTGAATTATTGTATTCAAATCGGAAGACCTATTATTGTTGATGCTTTAATAGTAAACTCTTTTTTGGGTTTAATCATTAAAGGATCGACTTCTATACTAGGACATCCATCAACCATATTCCTGTTATGTGGCCAATCATAAGTGCCTTATGAAAGTTGGGAAAAAGTGCTTCTTCCTTGGAGGCCTATTGACCCAAAAGTTTATTGCAACTGAACATGAATTGAGGAGGAGAATGATATGAATATATTGATGGATCAAGCACCTCAAAACTCATCACCTATTCAGCCTTACTTTAGTTTAAATGCACTTTTGAAAAGAATTAAGAAACTGAAAAAAGAGGTACATAATTTTATGCATTCAATTGGAAATATTTCTGAAATGCTTGACAACCTGGATTGGAGGATGAAAGAACACTTCAAACACACTAGATGTATTGAAGAAGTTTTGGTGTGTGCGTGTTTAAGAAAAATTCTTGGGTTGAAGAAGATTTGATGGACGAATTTCCTCATCGATTGTTTTACAACTTGTACGTGCACTACTAATTAGTGGGAAACATTCAAGATGATGAAAGTGAAGAAGATGTTTGAACTTGTTTTAGTATGTAATTTGTAGTTATTTTTGCTATTTTATGTTTATACTAGATTTCATTTATTTTATTGTGGAACCTTACATATATTGTTTGTTAAATGTTTAATATTTAGGCTGAAGTGTTTGTTTGCTGGCTTGAATTCAACGTTGAATTAAGTGTGTTGGCTTTAAAACTGTTAGTTTGTAATCATTTAGATTTTATATATAAATGTGAGTTTTGTGTTGTTTGTGAACTTTTGTTAGGAAATTGTTTAATTATTATAGTAATTGTTTAATTAAGTTAACTAGAGGTTGACGTGGTACGATAAGTAGCAGATTTTGAAAGAAAATTGAAATTTGAAAATTTTTGGTGTTGGTTCCTGACGTTCCAGATTGGCGCCTAAGGTGTCATTTTATAAAGAAGCGGCGCTAGAAGCACCACATTGGCGGCTAAGGCGTGAGTTTACCAAAAATGCCCAAAATCACTTAAAACTTAGAAATACCCATGTAAAAATGCCATTTTTACTGCTTGGGTTGTCTCCTTCCTCTAAACCAAGGTTCAAACTCAACCTAGGGCTTCACAATTGGTGGATTTGAGGAGATTTCAAAGCCTAAAAGTCTTATTTTTCATCTTCTCTTGGTAAGAGCTTCACTTGAAACTAGAAATTTTTTTTTTCATGATGGATTTACCCTACATTTTGGGAAATCTAAAAATTTGAGAGTTTTTTGAAGAATTTTAAAGAAAACCTATGGTGAAAGGATTCTTACCAAATATTCCTACTTTTGGAGTTTAATTTATGTTGTTGTGAATTTATTTAGATTTTATTGGAATTTATATATAAATTCTTATGGCTCCAAGAGTAAAGAGGAGAAAGCCTACTAGAGATTTCGATGCAAGGAGATTTGTTAATTTTAAGGCCCAACATAACTATAATACTAAAATGGGCTCGATAAAGTTGATTCAAAAGTGAGCATTTTCAAATTCGGGAGGAGAGATTGAAAGGCGGATTATTTCTTAGAAGTGGGAAACTTTCTGCTACTTCACTGCAGTAGCCATTATTCTGGTGCTTTGAGAATTCTATACCAATCTTCGAGTGACTACGAACGATCATATTTATGTTCAAGGTAAGCAAGTTGAATTAACTTGATAAATAATCAATGAATTGCATGGACGGAGAAATGCATTTCATTATGAGTATGTTGTATTTATGATGACTGATTCATCACTTCATGAAGTAATTGCCTATCTAACTGATGGGAGAATGGAAAACTAAAAGTAATCACAAAGTCAATTTCTCCACTTCCATGTTAAATGTTCAATCTAACGGATGACATTACTTCATCTCTGCAAAGTTGCTTCCAGTAATCACCTGAGCAAAGTAACTAAGGAAAGAGAAGTGGATAATTTCTGCATTCAACAATTAAAAGTAGTAGATATTGGTGCTCTTATTGTGCATAATGCTCAGAGCATTGCTAGGAGTGGACATGTAGTGTTTTTGGATATCCTGCCTTGATTTTCACTTTATGTAAACAATCAGGAGTAGAATTTGGTAGAAATGAAGTAGTGTTCCAACCACTGAAACCCATTAGAAAACATAATGTTTGAAAAGATGAATCATTTGTTTGATCTAGGAGTGGAAGTAGTGATAGACCCTCTATATCAGCTGCAAAACCATCTACTTCTAGTTTTGTTTCACTTGAAAATATTATGGCATTGTTACTGAATCAACAATCAGACCTTATAATAATGCAGAACAAAATAGGTACTATAGAAGACGTCAATGCATACGATGATGAATATAAGAAGAAAAGAGTCCAGCATGATATTACATATTGAGAAGTGATGATTAGATTCTTTAGTGGTGATCATACAGTAGAGTTTCCAACATGCCCCAGCTTCACCCCTTATGTGCATGAAGATGGAGAAGAAGAAGAAAAAGAAAAAGAGGAAGAGGAGAAAGAGGAGGATGATGAAGCATACAATTTTATTTAGGTTTTTGCTTGTTTTCATGTGTTGTTATTTCTTTTGTTTTATTGTTGATCATATACGTGGAACATTTATGTGTTTAATTTTTGGATCTATTGAACCGGTGTATGTAATAGTAAATTATATAATTTTATTTTTCAGCATATTTAGTTTTTTAGTTTACTATTTATGTCTTTAATTTATCTTTTCTTAGCAAATATTTTGATATATTATGTCTCATTTAATGTTTTAAAGCCTATACTTTTGCAGTTAGCACCTGCAAAATATTAAGAGGTAAGTTTCATATTTAGAATCATCTACAAGTTAGATTTATTTTTATGCATTTAATGTTTTCTTTCACCTGTAAATTTTTTGTTTTACATGCTTTATTATTTAAAAACTTAAGTATGGGGGAAAGAACATTTTTATAAAAAGATGTGAACTAAATTTTATTCATCCTCAATTAATTATACTTTTAAAAATCAATTTAACATGAACATGGATATTAGAATTTAACTTTAAATAACTATATGTTTTTTGTAAATATTATGGTAAATTTAAGCAAAATTCTTTAATAATGAAGGTCAATTCTAGAGTTTCAGATATTTAGTATGAAATAATAAGACTATGTTTTTCTATTTAAAGTAAAGGAAATTGTATTTTTGAAGTATTAAAACTCTTAGAGTTTCATGTAAGAAGAAAAGAATGAGACTATGAAAAATCTTCAAAGCTGGTATGAATTTATAAAGTGAGGGAAATGAAGAAATTTACAAAGCTAGTATGAAGCATAGCCACTTAGTAGTGTTGATTTATTACACTAGCTATGGTTAGGATTTTGAGCTATTTTTTGCTCATAATCTAACCGTCATCGAATGTACTCCTGTGGAGGATGAGTAAATGTTTTTGTCAAAATATTTTTTTCCTTAAATGAGGTCAACATATCCTTAAATGAGGTCAACATATCTATTTAATGATCTCGTGCTAAATAGTGGCTTTACATCTTTAACTCATTTCTTGGTTTATTAGATAAGGAGCGCGTAGATGGCACACCTTTTAAGAATTTATTCATTGTATAATTTTCTAAGAGATTTGAATGGCCAAAAACATTACTAAGAATGATAACATTGTTACTCCTATTGAGAAAGAAATTATCAACATCTAATCCATTATTTTTTAATATATTTCTTTCAATAAATCTAGAAAATATTGATACAAGTGGCACAATCTGTTTTCTAGTTTTCTTGAGGACTAAACCTCCCCCTCCTCCTAGGTCCTATTCCAGGTTGACTACATTGATCAAACCGACCATTCTTTTTATCAAAATCATTATCAATGATACCTACAATGCCAAATTTGTTGTCAATGGAGGAGTTATTAACACTCTTGGTTATACTTTCTTACCACTTTCCATCATGTTACTGCATTTTTATCTAAAGTGCAAGTTATTTTATTGACTGTACTAGACTTTCACACATTAACTTGTTAATGATCATATTGAAGTTGATTCATTGTTGGTTATCAAATTGCAAAAAATTAGACCACATGTTTTTGGAACATCTGGTTTTATAAAAAAATTATGGTTAGTATTTTCCACACCTTAGTATCATTTGGAGTCATACTTTATAAAAGGTAAAAAGCCTCATTTGTTGATGTTGTTCATTTGGAAACTTTTCCACACCCCACATTGGTTACTTTTCATAATGGTGATAGCTTAGGTCTTTCATACATCAAATTTTGTAATTGGCTTAGTTTTGTTGTAATTACACTCTTGTAACTTTCTTGACTCGCCAACGAAGACCTTAGAACAAAATAAAAAGAATAACAATCCTATAAGATTTTCCTAAACATAAAAAAACTCTCACTAAGACCAAATTAAAATTATTAACATGATAATAGTATAAAATATACTCACTAAGTTTCTAAAACCTGCCCCTAATATTGAGTAGATAGTTTAAACTAATTAACAAAACTTAAAGCTTGGTTTAACCCCCTTATGATAAAGGCAAATCTATTGAACCTCAATTAAAATATCTTTGGACATATTAATTGAACTTAATTACATTTTATAGTAAACTTTAGAAATTAACTTCTAAAGTTTGTTATTAGATTGTTGATATCATCAATAAGACCCTCTTGAGTCATTAGTGAGCCAAAAATAAGTAACCTAAATGCACATTCAAAAATTAGAAAACACTCATTAATATGAGTGCCTGATTTTTTTAGAGAACCGATACACCAAAATAATATACTATTTCATACACATTTTATGTTTGTTTTGGTGATATTGCACTTTAAATAAGGTTATTTCATGTTTTTTTACACGTATATCAATTTTAGGCATTTAGAGAAAAAAAAAAAGAAAATTTCAAGACAAAATGGAGATTTTCGTGATTCTGGCACTAGCGGCACCATTTTCCCGAGAGCAGGCACCAGAAGCACCAGGAACTGGTGCCAGAGGCAATAAATTTGCGCAAAAGTGTCGGAATCCAGAGAACAATGCAGATTTCAATAAGTGGTGTTAAATGCGCCAGAAGCGCCAGAATCCAGAGAACAATAGAGACTTCATTAGGCTAGCGCCAGAGGCGGCAGATTGGTGCCAGAAGCACCAAAGATGAATTAAGATGGAGTAAGTCAATTTGTGACTATTTTTGAGTTGTTGTTGAAGGCTCCAAACATTTTAAATGTCCCTTGGAGGGGTTCAATGCATATAAACACTTTGAAATGCTCTTTAATGAAGAGATATGTCTCTTGGATGAAGGGAATTATCTCTTGGTGCAAAAAGGTGTGACTTTTGGGGGAAATATGTGAGGGAAATTTGAATTTTTTTTGGGCCCTAATTAAAAAGGAGATAAGTCTAAAGAAGAGAGAGGGGCATGAGATAGAGAGAAAGTGCTTAAAGGGGACTTATGAGGATTTTCTTTGGAATGAGTGTGAGATGTGTTGTGTTCTTTTCTTTTGTTGTTTTGTAAATTATTTTTATATATGAAGTCCATGTTTTATCATTTACTTCTCATGAATTTTGAGTAGTCTTCTTTATCTTTCTCCCCACAATTTGATATGGTTTTGTAAATAATTTGTTTTGTTTGGTAAGGTTTTAAATATCAAAAAATTGTGATAATTCGAACTCTAATCTTTATTTACTTTTTGAACTGGCCAATTGAAAGGTTAAAATTTGTTGAGAAACATATCATTTGAAATGGCTATGCTTTCTACAACCACATAAGAGTCACATTTAATTTCATGGGCGAGAATGAAATTAATGGGGTTACTGTAAGTTAATAGGGAAATGTACTTTGATGGGCGTAAAATTGGAGATTTTAAGGTGACAAATTAAAATCCCCAATTTGGTCCAATTGCTTGGAATTAAAGTGAGATTGTTAGCCCTCAGGCGAGGGATAAGTGAGTGCTCTGAAGTGAAAACCAGTATCAAATCAACCTAACCACGGATTTAGGGACCAAACTCTGGATTAGTCAAATTTCTTTTTGCACTCTAAGAGGGTTAAGAATAGAATTGCTCATATTTGGCACTGTACAATTTTATGTGTATTTTAAATGATTTTAATTTCTTCAAATTTCCTAAACTCAATGTAAAGGGGAAAGATGCTTTCCTAAAATTGAACTCTTCGTTCCAAAAATTTTTTTGTCTTTATAAGTTTACTATTGAAGTTTAGCAATTAGTTTAGTTAACTTAGTTCTTTTAACTGCATTTCATTTAGCACACATTAAATTTACTTTAGATTATTTTTGCTTAAGTTTTATAGTTTGAATATAGTTTTTGACGTTATAACCATAGGAATTTTGAACTCCCTGTTGAATAAATACTTAGGACACCATTAAAACCCTTTATTACTTAAGCGATACATATTCTTGTGTTATTATTATGAGTTTGGCAGCTTTAAGATTTTAAAAGATAAATTTATTTATATTGAATTTAATTTTATTATGATTGAACTGCATATTTACTATTAGTGCTAGCCGACCATCGCATCAAGAACCCAAATGAAATAGGTTGAGTGCACCTAGTTATAATTATAGTTTTTAGTAGTGACCTGACCTGACATGCTACCTAAATGAGTTTCTTTGATTCAGTATACTATGTCTTAATTGCTTACCTTTATCATGTTATTTTAATCATGCAATCAAATTATATATTCCCATGAACCTTTATTTTATTTTAATGTTTCTCTTGAGCCTTAGCCTTGAAGTATCCTCACACTTACACTTTATTTTATAAGAAGCTTTATTCACATACATTAGTCTGAAATAATTTATATGTATCCTATTTATGGGAAGGCACAATCTTTTGTGATTTTTGAGTTCACTCATATATTCACAAACCATCTCAATCATCCTTGCTTTTCCCAAAAAATTATGTGGAACAAGAGATTGTTCTATGCTACATCATGGTGCATGAAAAGCAGTTCTTAACTCAAAAGCATCATTTGGTCATGATCCTAACAAAGTTTTAATTCATGAACCCTAATCTTACTATTAATTATTTGCTAGCTTAAACATTTGAATTAATTAAAATAACATCTATTCCTTATGTTCATACAAAAAAATATAGACATGTTAAAGAAGATAGATAATTTAAAGATCATAGAATGCACTGTATTCGAAACTGAGGGATCTTATAAAGTCAAACAAAAAGTACTTGTTTAACACATTTCAATATGCATTAAACCTTGAAGTGTAGCACACCTAAAACCATCTAAAGTTATTCATTTGCTAGGATGAAGTTTTTATTTCTTACACATACACACCACTAATTAGACAAGAAAACCATTACTCATAGATTAAAGTCATTATCTTTAGTTCTTTGAAGTTCGATTACACAATATGTATGTTAAGCTAGGACTTCTATGAGTAAATAATATTTTTTTTATTTTTTTAAGAAATTTTTTTTCATAAAACTTTAGTAATAAATGTGTATAAATCATAAAATGATAAAATGAAATGTACATATTCAAGAAAAAAATTACGTGCATTGAAACATTTTGAAAGAAAAAAAGTGCATCTTATTAATTTATTAATTTCTTACACATTAATATTTAGTCAAATTGATTTGAAAAGTTAGAAAATTAAAAAAATTATTTTATAGCTGAAAAATGATTTTGACAAAAGTATGAAATTTTATGAAATAAATGGTAAAACAGTTTCAAAGTCATATTATATGCATTTCCTTATAGAGTATAGATTTAAAAATTAAGTGAATGACAATAAATCAAAATATTTAAATTTATTTTCAAATTGAATATTTTCAAAAGAATAAAAAACTAATATTAAATTTCTAAATAATTCATACATTAATATTAAATACATTTGATAATTAGTTTCTAAGTTTTAAATTACTTTTTTCATAATCTTTATGTTCCAAACAAAATGAATGACTTAAAAAATAACTATTTTCTTAAAACATTTTTCCCTTGAAATTAAATTATGAATTACATTAAAAATAGTAATTAAATTTATTAAAATAATATATTAGGTCGCACACATCAAATATGTTGGTACCATGTAGATAAAAATTATTTTATTTTTCAAGACCAATATTTTAATAAATTTATTTTAAAAGCGAAAGTTTCCTTGATTTAGAGAAAACCACAAAAATCTCATTTATCAAAAACATTTATTTCGCTAAATATTTTTATTTTACTTTTAAAGCCTCAATAATGGTCCATTTATTAAATTTTTAGTTGACTTTATTCTAAATGATTATTTCGCCAATCATTGTAGTAGTATAACACCATGCCTAAATTCCCCAATTTCTAACATACATCAAAACTTATCGTGCATTGTGTGGATTTCATGAGAGGCTATGTGGATGGAATATCTAAAAAAAAGACTCAAAGTTAATTTATCAAAATAGTATTGTATAGGATTAGCTTTTAGAGCTTCCTTTAACACTCCATACATATGAGGTAATATTTCTAATCTTAAGGACTATTAAAGAGTTTAACTTTGTCCTTTTTCAAAGATAGATATTGTAAGAACACCTCATCAACTTAAGTGTTTAGCTACAAGAAAAGCATAAAATGAACCGATACGTGCACACTAATGTCAAAAGATACCAATGTCATCTAGAACCAAATATGCCTCCGAATAAAATTTCAAGTGAATATACCAAAGTGGGAAGCATATATGCATATGAGCTAGATTCCTTCTAAATGTTGAAATAACGCTCGATGATTTTAATGATAGGAAACAATTCATGCCTTTGGATAACAATCCAAAAGTCATCAAAATAGTCCAAACATAAAAGCCCTCTAATCTCTTCAACAATCATAATTTATCCAATCATCATAAGACAATTAACATAGATTCTTAAAATAAGGTAAGCATTTTGTAATTTGATGTAGGAATTCTTAATCGATTTGAAAAGGGTGTTGGTCTTGGGTGGTGAATGATCAACTAGTTATAGGAATTGAAGATAGTCAAATCTGATATACTTTAATTATATGATTAACACCAAGCCTATAGACCTTAATCCTCTAGAATGTACCAATATGTGACATAGCACTTTCTTACCATTAGTAAGTGTGAAAATACTTCCACATTTGCACCATAGTAAGGAAATAAGCAAAACCAAATAACTAGATTATGAATAATGTGCATGTGGTTTAAATAATAAATTAAATAAAACTTATAGAATCTTGAAGTACTATAAGGTGAGTCCCACTTAATCTTGTAGTGCTTAAACAATTTAAGGTGGCAATAGTCATGGTTGCTATTACTATTAGCTATGACTATTATATGTCATTATACCTGTATAGAATTATGTTAAAGAAGTAAGAAAATGTATATAAAAGGAAAGAGTAATTAATTTGAGAGTAAAAATTCAAGAAAATCATTTCAAATTACCTAAAATCTGGTTAGATTGTAAAGGAAAGTAGATCTAGTCTATCTGTCAACTTAAACAAAACAAAATCTTGTTAAATTACTTAAAATTTTGGCGATTACAAGGGAGAGTTGATATATTCTATCCCATAACTGTATAAAAGCCATAATTCCTATAGTTGCATAATTTGGTTATGGTTATAGTATTTATACAGTATTGTACTCTTTTTCCTCCAATTTTTTATATGAATCTGATAGCATAACTTTTATGATGAATTTGATTGTTCATACACAACCATCTGTAAGGGATAAAATGAAACTATTCATTGCAAAATTTCTTGTAATTTTTGATGGTGTTATAATGAAAATTATATGATAGATGATTTAGCCTTGGTATTTCCAAAATTACAAAGACATATGATTATGGCATATAATACTACCACTGTTGCTATACGTAAATGACATGATACCATCAGTAGTGAAATTAACATGAAATGATCAACATGTATTATAAAGTATTTCAAATTTGAGCTTGTTGACACATGTAGGAAATGGAATTCTATGATCCTTGCATTCAAATTGATGTATCATTTTCCTTTCCTTTGGTAAAAATGGAGATTCATTGAATTACCAAAGTTCCATTAAAGTATTATATAGTGAACATATCAAAGCTTGAATAGAAATCCCTCTACCACATCTTAATAAATAATTGAAGTGCTCTAACTTATTACAAGTCATTATTCCATATCTCAATTTTTCATCATGTATGAATTTCCATTGGAAGATATTTGTACCAACTATTCATGCATGCATTTTTGACTTCAAATTTCTAAGATTCATCATGTGACGACTAAATTCATAAAAATCATGATTATTTTATGCTCAATACATCTTCTATCATATCTAATCAATATGAGAGATAGCTATACTATTTATTTCCTTTTTAAAGTTCTCTCCCATTTTCCTTAAATCAAGTGGCTTTGCAACCCTTGAAAACATTTATTGGCAACCTTGCTTCAAGCCAGTATATTTGTTTGACATTATGAATAAATCCACACTAGTGTGAAAGGGAAGAATTATGCCATGCATAGTTTGTAGGAACCACAATAAGGATTTATTTCATTTCAATATAATAATGAAAAATTTCAATGAAAAAGATCATTATTTGCATGATTAGCAAAAGTGATAAATAGAACTGATCCTCTATATTTTAGTTATATAGTGTAACATATAAGCTAAAAGTTTTCATTTAAGCATGACCATCCACTTATTGAAGGCCTAAACAACAAAAATATGTAAAGAAATGATTAGGCTGACAAACATTGGTTCTTTATGTAATTCCTCTCATGAAAAAACAGATGGCTTCTACTAACCTATATTGGGATCGATAGGACTCCTCATAGCTACTAAAATTAGTGTTGATGACTTTTTCTATTTCATCCTATGCTTCATATATGAACCCCTCATATTAGATCTAACATTAATGTGAACTATAATTCTTTTGATCTTAGATCAAGTTTCTGTTGCATAATAAATAATATAAAATATTTTTGGGTGAGTACATGTGGTGCCATAATGATTGATATTATTTATGCTTATCAAGATGCTTTTTGCTTGATGTAGTTAGTGGATAATCTTATTATGCTGAAATAGCTATATTTCTACTCTTGTTAAAAGAACACATCTTGAACTCTACAATATTTTTTATGTATGAATAACTAATTAAGATAATCTTATTATGAATAACTAAAAGCAATTTGAAGCTCATTTCAAATTATTTTTAATCTTATCAATTTTTTTGAATTGTTCCCGCATGAAATCACACAAAATACGTCTAGAATTGAACATAAAACTGAGAAGGAGAGAGTTTATAAAGTGAAGAGTAAAGAGAGGGAATTGTTGTAAAACCCAAAGAAGGCACCAATGTGAGCGTTTAATGATTATTTGATGATTGCTACCTACCTCTATTAGAAAAATAGTTAAGGAAAAGGATTTGTAACATAAAATTGTGCTTACATGGCTTGATTTTCCATTTATAAATTTCATCTTAAATGACATCTATTGCCAACTATGTTTAGTTGCATGGTGATTTTTAAAATAATATATTTTTTTAAAAATGTCCACCTAATTGTTTTACACCCAAAACAAATTGAATTAAAATCTACATTAGGATTCTTTCATCAATAAAAAATGAATTGCCATTCAATTGTATTAGGCATTGAAAATAAATGAACATTCCCCATGTTACAATAAATATTATTTGTGAGCATTTGACCATATAACTCCAAAAGAGCCATGACTTCCAAACAAGAACCAAATTGATCAATGCCAATGATGCACAATACATTTGTAGCTCACAGATTTTCCTGTAGTTAACTCTAATATATTTGGCGAGATAACCAAAAAAAAAAAGCCTAAAATACATTTGTATTAATACCCATATTCAAGAGTCAAGTTAGCTTTCAATGGTAAAAGGATGCAAATCCCAATTTATGAAATAATAAAAAATGACTATTTTATATATTCATATTAGACTCGGATGGCATGGTTTCAGAAGTATTAATGTAAAAGCTAGTCTTATATTCTAAAACTTGAATCAAAATAAATATAAATGTTTCTTTCAAAAAAGAATATATATCGCAGCTTATGATTGCATCTTTGCCCTGCTAAATGCTCGGAGCATTTCTTCCGTTGAATTTCATAACATATTTGTTGTTCATATTTCTGCTATGATCATATCGAAATCTTATATTTAACTCTAAGAAAGCCAGACTTCAATATATATTACTAATTATGTCTCTTATCGAGTCATCTTTAGAAATTAACTCAGTTGATATGATTGCTATACTTATAGTATACTTAAAGATGTAATGTTCCTTAGAATTAAATTATTATTATTATTTATTGAATAATAACTCTTAACGCGAAACAAATAAATGTCATTTTTGGCGCAAAAAAAATAAAAAATATATTCCCATTAAAGAAAAGTCAACACACCCTTGACTTTTCCATCCAAAGTCCACACCATGCATGGGAAAAAAATTTGCGTGCGATAGACGTACATAGCGCTGCGTGCGATATTGGGGTTATACCGATGGTAAAAGGGGGTTACATCTGCGGTATAACCTCTTGCAACCTCCCTGTAACTTCTTATAACATATCTGTACCCTAAAATAAGTTTCGCACTTCTGTTATCATATATTAAGAGGTTACACATAAGATACAAGGAGGTTACACGGGCTTATACCGTGGATGTAACCCCTTTGTACCCTCGTTATACCCCAATATCGCATGCAGCACTGCGTGCGACTATCGCACGCTTCAGGTAAGCATTGTACATAGTTACGTATAAACAGTAATTAGTAATTACATGACTTTTATTACAGTTCTTCCAAAAAAATAAATAAATAATATAAAATGTAAAATATAAAATATAAAATGCTCATGGGAGCGGGGCTACAGATTGCGTGTAGGAGAGCTTTGCGTGAAGCACTTCTCGTGTGCGTGCACGTTGATCAGTCTTTTTGAGTGCAGAGAAAGGGTGTTGGGTTTCGAGATGGTAGCCTTGTAGAGTGTGCTTGATGGTAAATTGTGGGATTAGAAAATCTTAATACTAAACCTGAAAGCTGATTTTCCGCGGATTAGGTTTGCTGCTGATGAAATATAGATGGATTCAAGCAAATTAATAAATTAAGACAAGTAGAATAAGTTGAAATCGCTGAAAAATTAAACTAAACCTTGCCTACATTCGGTCGCCCTTTTGGATGGTGAGAACGTAAATCTTTGTTATTCTGTAGGTTTTAATAGAAAAAAATAATGACTTCTATGGAAGTTAAAATTATGGATTATTAAGATTCGCGGTGGAAGATGTTTGGATCGAAGCCATTTAAATGCAAACTTTTGTAATTTTTTATATAAAGGAGAGGGCCAACTGGGGGATGACATGGGCAATTGGCGATGTATAGGAGGTACTAGCTAGATAATCAGTCCTTCGACTGATTCTTTTAGTTCCTTGTCCTAGCAATGCGAATTCTGATCCTGTTTGTTCTGGCTAATGTTTGATAGGAAATTAATTAGAGTTGGCTTCCAACTAGAGCTTTTCCCGTTGTTGTTTGATGCTTGTTGTTGAGAAATTAATGCGGAGAAAAATAAGAATTGACACAAATCAAGAAGAGCACAAAGTTTTAACTATGTTCGGTAAAGATGCATACGTCATCGGGAGCAAAGCGGCAGCTTTTTTTCAACTCTAAAAAAAGAGTACAAGATACAGAATACAACATAAAATAGCCTAGGATTACAAACATGCTATATATAACCCTAGATAAAATCTTGGAGTACAATATGTAATTCCCAAATTACCCTTGTACCGTACCACGGGTCGATTCCCCCGCACCCTTAACCCACATAACGAAACTCCCCCGATTTGGACAGATTCTTCTGCTCCGCTCCGCTTCGTTCCAGCATCTGTCCCTTATATGGTATATGAGTCATCCCTAACAAATCTCCATCTTGGCGAATATCCAGCCCCTTAGGAGAAATACATCATGGAGTTTCTTATACACTGAAAGTGGGTTGGTCCACCATGCTTTTCTAGCAACTGCAAACGTTCAACAAGTCCAAGAAATGTAAGAACTTGTTGATAGTAACTGGCTTGGTCAACATATCGGCTGCATTTTCAACTGCTTGAACCTTCTGCAACAGTATATCACCAAAAGCAATCAAATCTCTGATATTGTGATACCTGACATCAATGTGCTTTGTTCTCGCATGGTACACCTAGTTCTTAGCCAGATAAATAACACTCTGAGTGTCACAATGCAACTGAACTCTACCTTGCTCAATGCCCAATTCTTTCACTAGCCCAACAAGCCATAAGGCTTTTGTGCAGCTTCGATTATTGTCATGTACTTGGCTTCAGTTGCAGATAATGCCACAATAGATTGAATTGTTGATTTTCAACATATAGATCTTACACTAAGAGTAATCACATATCAAGTTGTATACCTTCTATCTTCCAAATCACTTGCATAGTCTGAATCAACGTACCCCACAACTGAAGGATCATCGTTGTTGATGAGAAGTGCACAAGAGACCAAGTCTTCATAACCCAATCTGCTATGAGACCTTATATTGGTGTGTCTCTGTCTGTCTCTAGCTACATTGTAATTTTGCAGATCATCTAGAAGGGAATCACCAGGTGTTGGATTTGAACCTTCAATTCTCTCAGTTGTTTCAGGTTGATGTTCTAAATTCATCTGCACTGCATATGAACTGGAATTGTTCCCTTGCACTTTATCTTAATTCTGCTGCAACATGGGTTGTTCATTAAAAATGACATCTCTGCTGATCACCATCTTTTTTGCAATTAGATCTCAAAATTTGTATCCTTTCACACCTTTCTTATACCCCTGAAAGATGCACTTTTTAGATTTTGCATCAAGTTTTGATTTTTCATCTTCAACTACAAGCACATAAGCAGGACAACTAAAAATTCATAAATGATTGAAATTAACTTGATTACCTGTCCATAGCTCTTTCGCAACCTTACCACATAACGATGCCTTAGGAGATGTATTGCTGAGATAACATGTCATATTTACAGTCTCTACCCAGAACTCTTGAGAAGTTAACTGTGAATTTGTGTACTCTGTGTTATTATCAAATCCCAAATACTCGATCTTTCTGCTAGTTAGGCTCTCCGCCTTAGCTTTCCATAGCTTCAATTTGGAGAAAACTTCTGATTCTTGCTTCAATAACTACACTCAAACTTTTCTAGAGAAATCATCAAAAAATTTAACGAATTATTGAGATCCTCCTAATGACAATTCCTTGATAGAGTCTTATACATCAAAATGCCATAATCAATAATTCCTTTTGTTTTGTTCTTTTCAGTTATAAAACTGGCTCTAGTTTGTTTTTCAAGAACACAGAACTTACTAAGATCGAGCTTGCATCTTTTAACACCATGCAACAGGTTTCTTCTATGCAATTTTGCCATGATGATCCGGTTGAAATATGCTATAGATTTGTATTATCATGATGTGACTCCACAGAATGAACTCTACCTACAAATGTACTCCCTAATAGTTTGTAGATATTACCTACAGTTAAATTTCCTTTCATCACTATCAGTGCACCCTTCACGGCTTGATGTGGATCAGGTCAGAGCTCAAGGGAAGATCCAATTTTAATTGGAATCTTCTTCTTACACCTCATGGAAGGTGTAGGAGGAGTTAATTTAATTGGGTGAGACTTTTGTTAAACCCGAAGAGTGTCCTTTTTTTGGGGATTTCGGGGTGGCTAGTTTTTTGGGATTTCAGAGTGGCTAAACTGGAAGAGAGCAATGGGTTTGAAGGCTTGATTTTGGAGGGGATCAATTGCTTATGGAGTGGTGAAGAAGTTTTTGGTTGGGAGCATTTAAGTTTGAGCAAGTAATTAGATCTCTTCTTTTTTTGTGGATCACGAATTTGACCTATAAATAGGATTTAGAAGAGTCATGGATGAACCTTGATCAGCTTAAATTCATTTAGGGATGTTGTTGACCACATTAATGATGGTTTCAAGATAAAATTTTGGCTGAAGATAAGTTCATTTGATCTTCCAAGGTTAAACCCATATGGAGTAAGTTTTAACTTAAATTCTTGGCTTCCCCTCATTGGCTCATCTATGAAGTGAATAATGTTGGCTGATCTTCCAAGGTTAAACCCATATGGAGTAGGTTTTAACTTAAATTATTGGCTTCCCCTCATTGGCTCACCAATGAAGTGAATAATGTTGGCTAAAATTTGCTGAGATAGTCTTCCACACATAATTCCATCAGCTCAATCTATGGATTAAAAGAAACATGATACTTATGCTTCTTACTCATCTTTCTCCTCATGATGAATTTAACCATGATGAAAGAGGTTTAGATAAGCTATTTCTCTCCATTTGTGAGGTCTTAAGGTGCTCTCCACCTAAGCTTCCATGTCATGCTTTGGTTTTAAGAGCGAATGACACATGTCCCTTCTTCCATGATGGTGTTATAATGACTCTTAACTATGTTTAGAATCATTGTTAATGGGTTGGTTAAGGTGCCAAATATGTCATGATCGGTCTAAAGGGTCATGGGTGACCCAATGATGACTTCCCATAAATTAGAATTAATTTTGAAAATCAATTATGGGTTTTTTATGTCACATATGTTGCCATTTAATTTAGGGTTAAATTTTATAAATCCATTTTCAATTAATTATGTAATTAATCAAAAATGGAGGAATTTTTAATATTAACCCTTAAGTTTGTCAAAAGGATTTTGGGTATTGACCATTTGACCAATTTTAATAATTTTGTTCAAAATAGTTGACCAATTCTAGTCTAGAGTTGACCAATGTGACTTACCTAAACTTGTCATGGTTGGGTTAATCATGAGTCCTTAGGTTTGATTATGTGTCTTATTTTAGTCATATTATCCAAATCTGGCCCCTTAAATCATTGAGTTGACTTTTGGGTCAATGTGACAATTATTAGGTCATACATTGATCATTTTGACCAAATTTGATTTATTTGGTCAATGGTTGGCCAATATAGTCCATGTGGTGGTCATCGGGTCAAAATATAGTCCATGTGGTGGTCATCGAGTCATGGATTGACCATTTTGACTAAGTTTGACCATTGTGGTCAAGGATTGACCAATATAATTAATGTGGTGGTCATTAGGTCATGGATTGACCATTTAGACCAATAGTTGGTGAATGGTGTCGGTAGTTGACTAAAGGGTCCACTTTAATCATTTTGGTGTTTTGAAATGATCAAATGATCCAATTTGACCATTTTTAGTGTTTGTACTCATTCATTTGTCCAAATTAAGCAAAGTTGACCAGTTTGACCAAAATTGACTATTTGGGTCAAAGTTGACCAATTGGCATAATTAAGTGTCAATGTTGACTTTATGATCATTATGATGACCATTAAGTCAAAGTTTGACCAGATTAAGATTTGTTGTTAGACCCTTTATCATGATTATTTTAGGGTATTGTCATTATTAAGATCCAAAAAGAGTGCTTTGAGGGTTATTTCAATTTTTAGGATTTTAATGACCCTAGATATATTCAACTAAGTCAATGTTGGTAGACCCTTTATCTTGGTGATCAAAATGATTATTTTCAAGTCTTTTGAATACGTATGAGAATCTTAAGTCATAGTAATTCCCAAGTTGAATTTGGTCTATGATACACCGAAAATATATACATTTCTAGACCCGTATTTTATACTTATTTTTGGTGTTATTGGACCTTAATGAAAGTTATTTTGATGTTTTCTTGCAGGTTATTGATTTTTTAGGACTTAAAGCAAAAAGAAAGTGAAAAGGATGGAATTTAGCATCAAAATAATGTTTTTAAAAAAGTACTTGACGCAGAACAACAGAACAGTTGAAATTTTTACTCAGCGCCGACGACTCCAGAACTAGCACCGACAATGCCAAAGGTGGTTCATCCACTGTTTCTAGAAGGTTCGATATATTTGGACAATTTTTGAAGAGATTTTGGAGGCACCTCTTGAATAACCGACCTTGGGCTTTATATGGGGTTGAAATTCATCATGAAAATTACTCTTTTTCGCTCCAAGACAATCCTCCACGCTCCATTTTCGCCATTCTACATAATCCATCTTCATTCCACCACCATATTGGAGTCCATTAGTGATTTTTCTTTTGTAGTTTAAAATTTGTGTGGTGAGATTTAGTGTGAAACTTTCTGTAAGAGTGTNTTCGCTCCAAGACAATCCTCCACGCTCCATTTTCGCCATTCTTCATAATCCATCTTCATTCCACCACCATATTGGAGTCCATTAGTGATTTTTCTTTTGTAGTTTAGAATTTGTGTGGTGAGATTTAGTGTGAAACTTTCTGTAAAAGTGTTGGAGAAGGAGAAAAGTGAGAGATATCTTCTTCCTGCATTCCTAAGGAAAGGCTACAAGGAATTTGCTTTGAGAAATAGTTTCAAATAAGTTTTGTTTGTTTATTAGTATTGTATGAACTTTCTTTTATATATGAAATTTGTGTTTTGTTGTGTCTTTCTCATGAAGTATGAGTAGTTCACTCTATCTTTCTCCCTACTCTGAGATATGGTGAAATGAAGAATATTATATGCCAATAATAAAATATAAAATAAATTGTGGTGATTTTTCAACTCCGAACTTAATTTACATTTCGATTTGCCCAATTGAATTGTTAAAATATATTGTGAAACATATGATTTGAGAAATGAAGTTTGAGTTCTAATCACATTTAATTTCATGGAGGAGAACCTTGTTCATGAAATTAAGTGCAAATAAATAGGGAAATAATTTTTGTTGGGTGTAGAATTGGAGAATCTTTAGGGTGACAGACTAAAATCCACAATTCGCTTTTAGTGTTTAAAAACTAAAGCGAGAGTTAGCCTTCAGGTGAAGGGAAGTGGGAGCTGTGGAGTGGGAGCCGGTATCCTCCTAGCCTAGCCATGGATTTCAGGACTAAACCTAGGACTAACCAGTGATTTTCTATGCAGTGTATCAGGGTAGAGAATTATAATTACTTCTATTTGGCACAATACATATTATAAACATTTATCTCATCTCATTTCACCAGAACCTCATTGTAGTGAGAATGTTGTTTTTTCATATAAGAAATCTTCATTACAGGCAAGAGAGTTATTCTACCATGCATTATCAACTAGGAATAATTTTTCTAGTTTGTCGACAACTTAGAAAATATAATCACTTTCTTTAGTTCCAAATATATATTTTATTTAGTACATCATATGGTTGTATGAAATATAAGAAATGACTGTTTTTCATATTTCTCTTAAGATCGTAGAAAATCGCCACACTACTTAAATTAATATTAAATTTGTCATATTCTGTTTAGACTTTTTTGTTTTTTGTTCTGATGTCAAGTTAGATTTGAAATAAATGCATGGCCAATATATGTACTCACACAAGTTGAAGTAAATATACCATTTTTTAGAAATTTAACACAAAATGCAGTGTATTTAGCAACTTTAATAATTATGAAGCATAAACTCGAAGTACTTGAACGTTTAGTATTTGCTCATTTCAACATAAGAAATAGTTAAAATCCTTTAGCTCAACAAATAATACATTAGAAGGAATAATGAAGAAAAAAATTACGATATCTAATTAATTTTTACTCTTCTGGCTCTCCAGTAAAAATTACTTAAGTCGCAATGATACACATGCCGCGCTACAACACTACATATATATTGTTGTGTCATGATTTCTAGCTCTCTAGTGTCAAATTATTTATTTTCTCTTCATATCTTAGCCTCTCTTGTCTGATGGTACAACACCAATTTTTTTGTTGTCACTGAATTTCAGGAAAAATTATTCCATATGGACAGTGCATGCAGAGATGCATGCGCTGTCTGATCTCGACCGTCGATCACGGCAAAACTGTATTTCGGTGGGCCCCATTTTGTTTTTTTTCTTAAATACAAAAAAGTTGTGATCGACGGCCCAGATCAGACAGCGCATGCATCTCTGCATGCGCTGTCCGCATGGAATAATTTCTTGAATTTCAGAGTTTTGCTCTAAAATGACATTATAAAGGATTGTTATGCTATACTTGAAAAATCTGCCCCTGCTTTAAATCTTCCACCTATGTAATTTCTTGTAAAAAATAACTTAATTAGTGTATTAAATCTGAAAAATAATCAAATTTTATATACATTTTGATTAAAATTTTGCATCACTTTTCATTGTGCTTCTTGAGTCTTATTCCTTTTTTCTTTTAATTAGTAAAGCTCCTAAGTGAGCCATGGACAATTTGAGATTCGAAAATTTATGATTTTGTTTAATTATAGTATGATGAACTCTTGTATAATAAAATTGAAAGCCTTGTTTCTTCATCAAGGACAATACACATCTTATTGTTTGCTGGCCCTCCCTTCTTGTTTAGACCAATTAATGGAAGTATTTGAATGAACAATCATTAATTTGTATGATTTTATGCAAGTAATATAGTCATCTTGCCCTTAACTTGATTTGCACGATCCATATATGCTTCAATTTATTACCTTTAATATTTGAGAAATAAAATGTCATGCCAAGCAAAAGGGTTGACAGCCTTTTGGAATGCAGGCCTCAATCATTTGATTGAATTATGCTTGAAATAGATTTAATAATTTCTTAAATTTCCTCTGAATCAAAATTATCTATATATATCTATATATATCTGTATGCATGTATATATATATATATGCATGTATATATATATATATATATATATATATATATATATTTTGATATATTTATATATATATTAAGCTTAACTTGAATGAAAACTGTAATTTATTATAATTTATTTGACTTGAATTTTTCTCAATTCAGAGTCGCTTCAATTTTTAACTGAAGATGGCTGAACAATGAAGTTACAGATGTGATCAAATAACTTTTTTCTTCAAAGTGTATGATGCTTTGGTCAAGGAAAATAAATGTTTGATTAAGCTGCACTCTTCGCACGAGGATCATCAAATCAAATACTTCATAAAAAAGCATGCACCAAAATGGGCTTATTTCTTTTAAAGAGTGTTATTCAGACTTTGTGGCACACTGCAACTGGGAAGGCTAGCCATAGAAGAGAAATGCCATGATGTCCATCTAATGTTATTCAAACAATCAAGTTTTTTTTCTTAAAAATATTTATGTTGCCGATATGACGACAACAACAAGCTTTTAACACACCAAGTGGGGTTGGCTACTTAAATCCTTTTTCTCCAATGTGTCCTATTGAGTGTCAAATTTTCATTTAAATCTAAAAGGTTAAGATAATATGCGCAAGCCTTTTTAGGTCAACCTCTACCTTTCTTAACATAAGTCGAATCTCAAGCATCTACTCTCCTACTGAATCATCAGATGGTGGATTTTAGCAGCCACAGGAGCTACACCAACCCTATCATGGATATATTCGTTTTTCATTTTGTCTCTAAGTGCTAAGCCACTCATCCACCCGAGTATTCTCTTATGAACAACAATTAACTTTGGTTTATGGTTCCCTTTTAAAGGCCAACATTTTGCTCCATACAACATTGCTTGTCCCTCCACCATCATATAAATTTTTCTTTCAGTCTAAGCATTACTTTTCTATCACATAGTAGGTTCGATTCATTTCTCCACTTCATCCAACCAATTTGAATTCTAAAAATCACCATAACTTTGAACAATAGAGTCGAGATATCTAAAGCGTTTATACTTTTTAACGATTTTATCACCCATAGTTACAACTTATCACTAAAGCTACTACTATTAAAATTACATTCCATATATTTAGTTTTAGATCTTATCAAACCAAGGCCTTTAGATTCCAATGATGACCTCCATATATCAATTTTTTCCTAAACTCTTTTTCTAGTCTTATGCACAAGAAGGATATCATCAGTGAAAAACATACACCAAGGTACATCGCCCTGTAGACATTTAGTAAATGAATTTATAACTAAAGCAAAAGGACTTGGGTTTAAGCCGATCCCTGATCTAATTCAGCTAAAATAGGAAAATACTTGGTCAATCATATTTCTATTTGAACACAAGTTAAAGATCTATTATACATATCCTTAATGACATAAATATAAGTCATATCAACACCTTTCCCCTCTAGAACTTTCCAAAGTACTTCTATTGGAACCTTATCATAAGCTTTTTCTAGATAAAAAAAAATCATATGTAGAAATCCTTATTCTCTCTATACTTCTCCATCAAACCTCTTAATAAATATATAGCTTCAATTGTAGACCTGTCTCGCATAAATCCAAACTGATTATGGGAAACCTTTTTGTCACTTCTTAACCTATATTCAATTACCCTCTTCCATAATTTTAAAGTCTGACACATCAACATAATTCCTCTATGATTTGCATATTATTGTATGTCCCCCATATTCTTAAAAATGGGGACAAAAATACTCTTCCTCCACTCATCGAGCATTTATTTAGTTTTTTAAATAATATTAAAGAATTTAGTAAGTTATGAAACTCTTAAATCTCTAAAACATTTTCGCACTTTAAATGTGATATTATCAGGTTTTACTGATTTTCCACACTTAATTTTTTAAAAGCCTCAACTTTTTTTTACTAATGTGATGATAAAAATAAAATGTTATATTATTTTTAAAGATATTAAGATCAATAATGTCGATTATATTTTCAAAATCTTTATTGAAAAGTTTATCAAAAAAGCTCACCCACCTTTGTTGAATAGCTTCCTCTAATAGTACTTTTTTATTTTCATTTTCAATTTATTTTACTTGAATTAAATCTTTATTTTTATTTTCTCTTTTTCTTTCTAACAAGTTTATATATATATATATATATATATATATATATATATATATATATATATATCTATCTCTTTATTTCTCTTTATTATCTAATATATTATAAAAATCGCAAAAAGCTAGAAATTTTAGCATCACAAATTGTTCTATTTGACTCCCAATGGGTCACCTTATATTTTTTCAAGTTCTCCAATATTTTATATTTAAAGGAGTTTTTATAACACAACTTTTAATATTTTATCTTTTCTTGCAAATTACTTTTCCACCACCAGCATTTTTTATTTATAAAAACTTTTGCTTTTGATTCTTTAAGTGCATCTCTTGCCACTTTTTTAATGGTTCTTGTTATTTTTCCACCTTTTCAATGGTACTTGGTTTTTTTTTCCGACATAAATACAGTTTTCTTATGAACCTTCATTCTTTAAATCCTAAAGTTTACTCATAAAATTAGTTTAATTTGTGTCTTTCAGGTGCCTTCATCTAATTCTATGATAATATATATTTGTATCATTTATCTTACAGCTCTTCCTCTTAAAAGCCAGAACTAATAATCGACGTTGAGTACTAAAATTTTGACTTGGAATAACCTTGCAATTTTTACAATCTTGATCATCACTTTTTCTCATAAGAAAATAATCAATTTATGTTTCATTAGCTTCATTCTTATAAGTAATAATATGCTCATTTCTATTAACTCTTCTAGGAAATTCCAAAATTATTCACTTGAACGCATATCTAAAGTACTTGAGGAGCATACACATATAATATTAAAATTTTTTGTATCAACAACAATCTTTATGACTATAATTCTATCTTTAATTCACATAATGTTTCCAACATTATCTTTTAAACTCTAATTCATAGTTACACCTACACGATTTTTAATGCGACTTCTACCTGAATGCCAAAGTTTAAAATATAAGCTATTAATATTCTTCATTTTTTCTCTAACCCATTTAACATCTTATATACATAAGATATTTATCTTCACATAAATGATAATATCAACTAATTCCATTAATTTACCTACGAGAGTACCTATATTCTAAGATACTATTGTAATATTAGTTTCATAGATTAACTTCTTTACCCACTTTCATTCGTAATGTGAGAACTTAAAGCGACTTGTAGTTTGACATGGATACAATTGATGCAGATGCCCACATAAATGACAGGACATCTGGGTGGCCAGTTAAAAAATCAAAAAATCGTGTCGGTGTCGCATTTTTTTCATTTATGTGGGCATCTGACATTTTATCTTATCCAGTAGCCGCTTTCCATTGTCTCATCTCATTCTCTTCTTTTTCTCTATTTCAGTTGCAATTCTTAACATTGTATCAGAGCAAATTTTGATAAATTCATAGCTTTCACGGATCCAACTCTGCGGTGAGTTGGCTCGAGGGTTGCAAGGGGGCAGCGTCCACCTTGGGGTTCGGGTCGAAGGCCCGAAAAACTTTTATGGAATCTATTTGCAGTTTCTGAGTTATTTTGCAGTCTCCAGTGATAGATCCAATTTTCGCCGTCATTTGTAGTCTCCAGCAATAGACCTAATTACAGTTTTTCAGATTATCTATTGTTATTGATAATTGATCTTCCCATTTTTTTTTTTTTGTAATGATAATATTAGTAATTGATCTTCTCTGTTTCAATTACAAATCTTAATATTTATAGCTTCAATATTTGTCTCCAATAAATTAAGAAAATAAAGGGAAAACATATTTTGCCCACCATAAATGTGCCGTTGGTAATACAAGAAATGGCTGCATCTTTAAGGAGAAGAAAAGTTGTTTTACAAGTCCACCTTTTGCTTTGACTTTAAGCAAGTGGGGAGGTGGTGGACTGTCGATACCATAATGCAATATAATCCCTTGACTCAAGTCCACTTTTTTGTTGACTTTAAGGAAGTCGTGAGGCGGTGGAACCCATCATGATATTTCAATCCGTTGACTCGCTATTCATGCAACTATAAATTAGTCCAACCAAACCAATTTGCGCTGATTGGACTAAGGTCCTATTTACTCTTCATTTGCGCTTTCAACTATATTGTGTATATCCTTTTAATTACTTTATTAAAAAAAAGTTATATTAATAATTCATGATGTAATTTTGTATTTTGGGTCTCTCATTTCATTATATATGTTCGAAGGAGTTAGGTGGTCGACCAGTAATCGAAGGATAAGAACATGTGATGTAAATCTGCTGTAATTTTCCTTCCGTTACAATTAAATGTTTTTCCAACCCGCCACATGGGAATAAAAACAATTTTGCTTAATGGGGCTGTTGTACAAAAAAAAAAAATTTCTAACATATCGGTAGGGTTTATTGGTGTCATAAGAGAGATGTTGCTCTTTCTATGAGTAACTATTTGAGATTACATTATATACTTATTCAAATATCTCATAGGCATTGTTCAACCAAAGTCGTTTAAGTTCAAGTCCAATACCAAAACTACTGGCCTAGACATAAAAGGCAATCATATAGGCACAAAGAATATTCACCCATGATCTATTTTACGTTAGTCTAAAGCTTCAACTAGCACATTTGTGACTTTAAGCACTTAATTTATGACTCACCCAACAAGTTGGCAACATCAATCAACAACATAATTAGTTCATTTGATAATAATTTAGTCAATTCTTCAAATGAGGCTTTAACAAATTTATACTATCCACTTCATAAATCTTGATCCATTATCTTATATAGCTTATATATACAGTTTTATAGAATCCAAAATCCTTGCCTTAACACCTGTAAGTCTAAAGGAATATTTTGAGTTGATTAAATGTTGAACTTTTGAATTTTTATTTCATTAGAATAAAAAATATTATAGAGTATCTCTTTCATTACTATTCAAGTTTTACAATATAATTCTCACTAGCTTCTAAAATTGCATGTGAAAGGAATTTGAATTTAACATTATGAAATGTGTGATGAGCATGGACTATTAATTAAGACAAAAAAGATCAAGTAATTTATGAATCAAAGTAATAAAATTAAAATTGCCTATGAATGTGGATATCATAATTTGTCACAAACATGCACTTGAAAACATTGGGAAGCGGATTACAAGGAAGATATATGGTGCCATAGACTAGCTCTAAAGTCAATCTAATTATAGAGTTGTAGGAAGGATCATAAGATTTAATTTTCTCAGAACAACCATCATGTATAAGGGCACTAACCTCTGCCTTAATGTTAGATAAAATATCAGTCCACTTCCTTTCCTACAAAATTCAGAAGAGCAAACTTTAGTTGACCAGTCATTCTTAGAGAGATTATGAAGGCAAAGCTTCCAACAAAGTTTAAGGTTCTCTATTTCAGATCGTGTTAAAGGAAATAAATCCATTTGATCAGGTTGTTTAATTTGAGATCCATTTCTTTGGTGGACATTAATGATGATTTGAGGTGTTGTTCTTTTAGTCAATTTTATGCAATAACCCCAAAGATATTTCTTAAACCTTTCATCAAGGGAAATAATAACATTCAAGAAATTCCAAATGCTTTAATAATATAATTTATCACTACCCAAAAATCATTATAAAATTCACAATATTTTTATAAAAATGATATGAAAGAAAGTAGTTGTTAAAATCCTTCATTATGAGATTTTAGAATGAGATTTTTAAGTCAAATATTTCGTTGCTGCATTATTTAACACCCAAGCTCAAGGTAAGTAACTTCTTAGAAATGATTATTGAAATTAAAGACATTTGCCAAATTGCAGGATGCTTCATTATCATGTTGATCGAGGGATATCCTAGTATGGATAAAATTTTAACTAATTTCTTGAGAAGGATGAAATTTGTGTAAAACCATTTTAATACATAATAAATGTTTGTTAGTACATAAAGATTAAATTTTAGGGTATTAGATATGCAATATATAAGTCTAGTGTGGATTGTACGTAAAAATTGATGTTTAGGTTTTAGATGTGTACTAAATAAGAATTGTGTGGTTTGTATGTTAAATTTTAAGTTTAGATGTTAATTAAGTAATGCGTAAGAATTGTATGGTTTCTATGTAGAAATTAAATTTTAGGGGCTATATCGTTTTGTCATCTTAAATATTGATGATAATGTGATAATCCTATTAGGAGAGCAGATGTTTTATATTTGACTTACGTTAAGAAAGGTATAGGAAGACCTAAAAAGAATTGGGACTGTTGTATAATTTTTTTTTAATCTATTAGATTAAATGAAAATATGACACTTGATAGAAGATTTGAAAAAAGATTCATGTAGCTGACCCCACTAAATGGGCTCAAAGGCTTTGTTTATGTTGTTGCTGTATATAAAAATTGATGTTCAGGTGTTATATATATATATATATATTGAAAAAAAAGTAAGTCTATTCCAACAAAAATTTCTTACATACTCTAAGGTAGGGAACATTAAGAAGGACCCCACCCAAAAGAAAAGCAAGAGGGGAAGATAGAGAATTAAAGAGCACAGTTTCATTAGAGATATTCCCAAGTTTTGCTAACCAATTTGCAGGGAAATTCCCTTCTCTAAAAATCAAGGAAAAAAAGGGAATTAACTATGCACGTGATTGATCAGATAGTGACATTTTTTATTTTTAAATCAATGAAATGCCCTGCAGAAGGTAAAGATGATGAATGCTATACAATGGATGTGATAATATATCTAAGTGAATGTCATTTCAAAACAACTTTTAAGTGATGATGATTCAATTAAAAGTATATCAAGTATGGTTAATTTGTTCACAAGATAGCATAGTGTCCTTATATCGGTGACTTTCCAATCTTGGAATTTTAAGTGATGATTGAATATTTTCAAGTGAAAAGATACATCACAGTCTATGTTATTTATTTTATGGCCAATGCTTCAAGTATAGTTAGTTTGTTCACAAGATAGCATAGTGTCCTTATATAGCATTTAAAAGTATATCAAATGCTCAAGTATTAAAACTTCCCAATCTTGGAATTTTAAGTGATGATGATTCATTTTTTGAAATTCATTTGAACATCAAATAGGGGTGTTAAATTAAGTCTGTTCAACAATAAGCCTTTATTCTTCTAATGTACTTTTGTATACAACCTCAATTCCATTCAAAAGGTGTGGTATTATTATTGTTACAAGCAATTTCTTCGTGTACTAATGAACATGCTTATTTTTTCTTTTCTCAGAGACTTCATGAGCAAAGAAATTTTGGAAGGTTTATTTGACCAGAAAACCTTTTGGAAAACTTTTCATCGGTCAAGTCATTAAGAACACACTAAACTCTCAGAAAACCCTAAGACATAAAGAAAATTAAGTTGGGAAAAATAAATATCTAAATGATTTTTAATCTCCACTTTTATTTGAAGTTTAGAGAACTCCCAATAAAATTTTCAAAATATTTGGAGCTCCTTTGATAACTCAAATTGATTTTCTAAGTTAAATGACATTTTTGATACTAAAATAACTTTTAATAATTAAAATATAACTAAAAAATTCATAAAAGTTAGTTTTGGGAGTTCCCTGTGATCATAAAAATTTTCTAAAAATAAAATTTTAAATAAAATAAAAACATCATTTTTAAGCATATTTTAAATATTTAAATAATTAAAAATTAATAAAAATCACAAAATTAATAAAATTTATGAAAATATTCTAAATTGTTTCTTAAGCACTTAAGAACAATTAGAATATTTTTCCTAATTTTCTAAGTGAAGATATTGAATTTTAAAGCTTAAAATAATTTTTAAAGGCTAAAAAATGAATTTTTCTTAATCTTTCACTTAAAAAATTCTAATAATTCAAAGCAAAAATCAGAAAAATGTAAAATTTGTTTCTTTGGGTTCCTTGACCTCAGAGAGATTTAATAAAAATATTAAACTTGGTTTTCCATATTTCAAGTATTTTATAATTAATTAACACTCCATAACATAAACAATCTAGAAAAAGAATCCATGGCCAAAATGAAGAGGGTGGGTGATATAGGTTCTCCTTGTTTGAGGTCGCTAGTTGTAGTGAAAAAGCCAAGTGCCTTTCCATTGACAAGAATAGAATTTACAATACTGGATAACCACCTGGATATGAGCTCACATAAATTTAATTGAAATCCTCTGGCCTTGAGTGTGGCCAAAACGAAGTGCCAATCAATAGTGTCATAGGCCTTCCTGATATCCAATTTGTAGATTAAATTGCCACATCTACACTACCTGTTAATATCAGTAAGAACATCTTGAGCTAACAATATACTATCTGTAATACTCTTGTGACCATAGTAAAATATGTTGAGATTTTCGTACATCTTTTATACTGTTTTTAATGATATTGCACTTTAAAGAAAGGTATTTTTGATGTTTTATTGCAGAAATGATGAATTAAGGTCAATAGAGCAAAAAAATGCAAAAATGAGTGAATTTGGAACAAAAATGACCAAAATGTGGAGAATTGCACTAGGCGCCGACGGCGCCATCGACGCCACCAACGGCGAGATTTTCCCGCTACAGAACAAAATCTACAGGAGGCTGCCGACGGCGCCATCGAGGCCGCCGATGGCGGGATTGACGGTTATGTGTACTTGTACAATGGGTAACGCCAGATTTTGGAGGGGTGCATAAGCAACTCTTGGGAAAACTCATCCACATCTTTAAAGAGAAGATTTTGGTCAAAAATATAAGAGTCGTGGAGGTTAGATAGGTTCCATTAGAGTGTAGAGAGCTTACTAGGGCGTGTAATTGTGAGGAATTCTTCGAGAAATTCAAAGAGTAGAGGGAAAGTGAGAGATTTCTTCCTCCTTGCTACTTCGAAGAGGAATTCTGTGTGTTGTAAAGAAAGGAAGAGATTCAGAAAAACTTCAAGGAGTGTTCTTGGGGAGAAAGTTAGAGATAAGTTATTTACTTGCTATAGTTTGTATGGCTTTGATTGTATGTATGAATTCTGTGTTTTTTTGTGCTTTCCCCATGAGTTCTGAGTAGTTTTCTTTGTCTTTCTTCTTGTCTCGAGATTTATGAAATGGTGATTTGAATTGGTGAAGCCATAAAAATGTTTAAGAAATTGTGATGATTTTTTCACTTTAATCTTAATTTACTTTCAATCTGGCCAATTGATTTGTTAAAATATGTTGAGTTTTACAACTAAAGTGAAGATTACATCCAAGATTCAGGGAGGTCAAAGCCCTTGGCAGTTGGGTGCAAATAAATAGAGAAATATTACTATCGGGCGTAGAAATGGAGATTTTAGTGACAGACTAAAATCTCCAATTCGGTCCTATCAATTGGGTGCTGATGTGTAGATGTTAGCCCTCAGGTGAGGAGAACGTGGGAGCTCCAAATGAGAGCCAGTATCCTCCCAGCCTAGCCGCAGAATCAGTAACCAAGCATAGGATTAGTCAATATTCTTTATGCCTGGACCAAAAGGCAAAGAATAGGAATGCTCCTATTTGGCACAATATAAATTGAACTAATTCATTTTATCAATTCACTATAATTTCTTGACAAGGAGAAGAATGCTTTTTTATATATTGAATATCACAAATTAAACCCTACTTTCTATCTTTAATTATTTATTAGTTATCCAAATTATCTACTTATTTCAATTGCCTATTAGTGACAGATAAGCAAATTGAACGTCGTCATTGTAGTTGAAGTAGTACTTTTTTATTAAGCCTTAGTCCCTAGTATTTTATTTCTCCCTGTGGGATTGATAATTAGGACTCCATTAGAGCGCTATATTACTTGAGCGATACGTATACTTACGTTGGCAAATTCGACTTTGACATTATTGAATATTATACCTATACATCTTTATTAAATCAAACACATATATATAAAGTCTCAGTCAAGATTTTTGACACCATTGCTGGAATTTAAATCTTCTAGTAGCGTCATAAAATTCTTGTAATTGTCGATTTACAAAAAGAAAAAGGTCGGTCAAGTTTTTGG
>NEWO01000322.1:581778-607811 GCA_003013225.1 Phalaenopsis aphrodite | reverse complement strand
TGCAATCTATAGTCATTCTTGAAATAAATAGAAAACTAGAACTCTTAAAACTCGATGACTAGATAATCTGATGGCTACAGAGTTAATTTAATTACTTGAATTTTTTCTAAAAATCTCACTATGGTATTTATCTAAATCAAACTTATAGTATTTCTGAATTAAAATATTACTGCAGTAGATCATAACTTTTATATAGTACTAAAATTACTTGAGGACAAGTAATAGTTAAGTTTGGGGGATTTTGACCAAAGTAACATATGTTGAGATTTTTATACCTCTTTTATACTGTTTTTAATGATATTACACTTTAAAGAAAGGTATTTTTATCTTTTGTTGCAGGAATGATGAATTAAGGTCAATAGAGCAAAAAGATGCAAAAAAGGAGCGAATTTGGAGCAAAAAGGACCAAAATGTGGAGAATTGCACTAGGGCGCCGGCGGCGCCATCGACGTCGCCGACGATGAGATTTTCTTGAGGCTACAGGACAAAATCTTCAGAAGGTCGCCGATGGCGCCATCGAGGTCGCCGACGGCGGGATTGACAGTTATGTGTACTTGTACAATGGATAAGGCTGGATTTTGGAGGGATGCATAAGCAACTATTGGGAGAACTCATCCACATCTTTAAAGAGAAGATTGGCCGAAAATAGAAGAGTTCTGGAGGTTAGATAGGTTCCATTAGTGTGTAGAGAGCTTGCTAGAGCGTGTATTTGTGAGGAATTCTTTGAAAAATTGTAAGTGTGGAGGGAAAGTGAGAGATTTCTTCCTCCTTGTTACTTCAAAGAGGAATTCTGTGTTAATACTACTTGTGGTTCATTAATTCTGTTTTAGATCTGTTTTAATTAATGAATATGGAACATCTGCTTTTCGAAGAATGCCTTTTGGATTATGCTATGCACCTGCAACATTTCAAAGATGTATGATGTCAATTTTTAGCAATTTTATTTAACATGGAATGGAAGTGTTTATGGATGATTTTTTTGGTATTTAGAACTTCGTTTGAATTAAGTTTAAATAGTTTATAAAAAGTTTTGGGAGTATGTGAAAAAATCAACCTAGTACTAAATTGAGAAAAATGTCAATTTATCGTTGCAGGAGAAATTGTACTTGGACATAAAATTTTTGAAAATGGCATGGAAGTAGATCCTGTAAAAATTCAAGTTATTTAAAAATTTTCACCTCCGACTAATGTTAAAGGTGTAAGAAGCTTTTTAGGACATGCTGGTTTCTACACACGTTACATAAAATTTTTTTCTAAAATAACTAAGCCATTATGCCAACTTTTAGAAAAAGACACAAAGTTTTGTTTTAATGAGGAATGCATAAAATCATTTGAATTATCGAAAGATAAATTAATCACTGCACCTAAAATAGTTTCCTTGATTGGGAGAAACTATTTGAAATAATGTGTGATGCTATTGATTATGCTATTGGGGCTATGTTAAGACAAAGACAAAATAAAGTTTTTAAAGTAATATATTATGCTAGTGAAACTCTAAATGATGCTCAAATTAACTATACTACTACTGAAACAGAGTTACTTGTTATTGTTTATGCCTTTGATAAATTTAAATCTTACTTAATTGGAACTAAATGTATAATGCATACAGATCATTCTGCTATTAAATACTTGATGCAAAAGAAGGTTGCTTTATTAATTAGATAGATACTTCTATTGCAAGAGTTTGATTTTACCTTAGTTGATAGAAATGAAAATGATAATCAAATAACTAATCATTTGTCTAGACTAGAAATAGAAATATTAACTAATTTTGAAAATGAAATTTTAGATAATTCTCCTGATGAACAATTATATAGTATTGATGAAATAAATGTATTATGGTGTGTTGATATAGTAAATGATATTGTAAGTAATATTTTACCACCTGATATAAAAAATTCACAATTAAAGAAATTTATATATGATTCAAAAATTTATTTTTGGGATGACCCATATCTATATAAACAATGTAAAAATCTAATTATTAGAAGGTGTGTGTCTTATGAGGAAACTCAACAGATAATTGAAAGAAGCCATGATTCTGAATTTGCAGGACATTTAGGAATGAATGGAACTGCATATAAGATTTAGCAAGCTGGATTTTATTGGCCTACTCTTTTTAGAGATGTTAATAAATATATTAAAACATGCAATCAATGTTAATGAGTAGGAAATATTTCTAGAAGAAATGAAATGCCTCTAAATTACACATTAGAAGTTGAAATTTTTGATGTGTGGGGTTTAGATTTTATCGAACCATTTATGCCTTCATTTAGGAATTTATATATACTACTTGATGTTGATTATATGTCCAAATGGATTGAAACTATTGTTGTACCTAGATGTGATGCTCGGAGTGTTTCTAAATTTTTAATTAAAAGTATTTTTATAAGATATGGAATGCCGAGAGTAATTATTACAGAAAGAGGATCTCATTTTAGGAATAAGAGAATTGAAAATTTGATTAAGAAATATGACATTATGCATAAATTCTCTACTACTTATCATCCTCAGACTAGCATTCTAGCAGAGATATCAAATCGTGAAATTAAACAAATTTAAGAAAAAACTGTAAATATTAAAAATTGGATTAGTCTGCTAGATTAAATACTGCATTATGGGCATACATAAGTGCTTAGAAGTCTCCCATAGAGATGTCCCCATGTAGACTTATTTTTGGAAATACATGCCACTTACTAGTAGAATTGGAGCATAAAGCATTGTGGGCTATTAAGAAATTTAAATTTAATTTAAAGGATGCTTGTGAGAAAAGATTATTGCAACTCAATGAACTTAAGGAGATTAGAAATGAAACATATGATAATGCAAAATCTAAAAAGAGAAAATGAAAATATGGCATGATCGGAAGATTATTCAAAAGAAGTTTGAACCTAGACAAGAAGTTCTATTATATAATACAAGATTGAGATTATTTTCAAGAAAACTGAAATCCAAATGGTTATGACCATTTAAAGTGATTAAAGACTGTCATTATAGAACTGTTGTTTTTAATGATCTTAACACTAGAAAGATATTAGAAGTTAATGGGCATCGATTGAAACATTATTACGAAGGGCACACACCAAAATTTAAATAAGTTTTATTGCTTAGTCAACCCAACTAATCAAATGGTATGTCGGGCTGGCGATGTTAAACCAAGCTCTTTATGGGAGGCAACTCATATATAAATATAAATATCTATGTATTAATATTTTGTTTAATAAGTGTTTATATATTAGTAAATAATAATCCTACACAATTTTATATATTATAAATTAAGACAAATTTTGGTATTGGAGAAAAATTTAGAATCGAATAGATCAGAAACTGAAAAGATGCAATTTTGGCCTTTGGCGCCGTTGGCGCCACAATGGGCGTTGACAACACCCGCAGATAGACCAAAGTGCTGGTAGTGCCATCGGGAGCACCGACGACACCGATAGCAGTTTGACTGTTCAAGATGAATTTTTGCAAAATTTGGCGGGATTTCGCTCCATAATAACCACCGGGAGGTGTTTTTAAAGTCCTTTCGATGACCAAAACCTTCCTATTTTTGAATTTCATGGCCTCCAATTCCAGAAATACTTCCAGATATGGAGTTTTCAATAGAAGAAAGATTATCAGTTTTGACACGCAAATATTGTACGACAAAGTTTTTACAAAGAAGAGGTTGATCAAGGAGAGAGGCTTTATCAATCACGGATTGATTAATCCAAGTTCTCCATTTGATAAATCATTGTACAAAGGCGATGAGAAGTTTTGTGATACACTACCACTGCTATTGTTGTACCAGTAGTAAAGGAATTCTATGCAAACTTACATGGAATTACCTAAGGAGTTGTCTTCGTATGAGGTAAGGCTATACCATTTACTCCTGCACGGAGTAATGAGTTGTATATGATAGAAATCATTCCAATCTGTCATTATTAAAATTTAATCCCTACTAGAGATTTGATGCAAGATGCCTATAATTTTATGACGGATGAAATGCAACATGAAGGATATGTTAGTTTCTCTGCTTCAGTGTTTAATCCAATATCGAAGCAGTAGCATTTCTTCATTTCTACAAAATTACTCCCTATCATGAAGATTAGTAGAGTCACCGAAGAAAGTGCTATTTTGAATTATTGCATTCAAATGGGAAAACATATTGATATAAAATCTATCATTTTTAAATCTTTTATAGGTATTATTATGAATGGGAAAATTTATGGACTTGGGCATCCTTCCACAATTTTCCTACTTTGCAGTCAATCTCAAGTTCTATATGAAAGTTGGGAAAAAATTTTAATACCTTGCGAGCCCATGATTCCTATTGATGATAATTATGTTTTGGGAATGGGAATGAAGCATTAGATACTATCTTAGATTAGTCATCACATGCTTCAACTCCATTGATGCCACCAACAGTTGGAAGTTCACTTGCTGTAGAAAAGAAATTGAAGAAAATTTAAAGAGAACTTCGAAGAATTACCAATGAAATAGGAGATCTTATTTACCTTTTTGATCACGGATGAAAGAGAATTTTGATCATACTGGAACATTTGAAGCAGGATTAGTGCAGATGTTTAAAGAAAAAGGATTGATTGAAGAAAATCTGGCTGGTCAATTCTTGTACTGACCCTTCTACAATTTGTACGTTCATTACCAGTCTATGAGAGATATTAGAGGAGGAGAAAGCACTGAAGATGAGGCAGGACTTTCTTTATCATTTTAAAATACTTATGCACTTAATGTGATTGTGGGGATTTGATTCAGTTTGCCTTGCTTTAGAATTCTGAACTTTAATTATGTGTATAGTTTTGTGTCAGCATTTAATGTTGTGTCTTGATTTTGATGCTGATTTATAATTTAGTTTGCTTAATATGTGTGAAAGTGTGATTAGAAAAATGTGTTTGTAACAATGTATTTTCATATATAAAATTTAGTTTGTTGTTGTTTGTGAAAATGTTTGTTTGTGAACTGTTGTTAGATAAAAAATTGTGTTTAAAAATAATAAAAAGTCTTTGGAGAAAATTGAAAGGAAATTGAAATTTGAAAAAAATTATAAAAGGGAATTTTTAGCCCTTCAGCGCAGACGACGCCCTCGACCCGAGAACAACCTTTAACCCTTTAAAATTTGTGATTTTCATCATAAACCACCATTTTTACCCTTTAAGTCACCTTCTACCTCTATTTTTTGCACCTAGGGCTTGCATTTGCTTAAATTTGAGGTGATTTTAAGGCAAAGAAACTTTTGATTTCATCTTCTCTAGGTAAGAGCTACACTTTGAACTGAAAAAAATTTGATTTTCACCAAGGATTTATCTCACGTTGCCGAGATTTGAAAATTTTGGAATTTTTTGAGAGATTTTGAGAAAATCCTTTGGTGAAGAACTCTTAGTAGATTTAAGTATAAAATGTTTTACTTTGTGATTTTCGGAATATTTTTTTTCAATTTATTCAAATTTTCTCTAGATTTCCCATGGCACCAAGAACGAGCAAAGGAAGAACAGTAGATTATGATGAACATAAATTTGTTAGATTTAGGGCTAGTGCTCGATTTAGTAGTCTACTTGAGCATAACAAAGTAATTTTGAATTATGGTTTTAAAAACTTAGGTGGAAAATTCAAGCGATTAATCAATGCTCGGCTGTGGGAAAATTTCTATTATTTTACTGCCGATGCAATTATTGGGGTAGTGATAGAACTCTATGCCAACTTTACTAAAGCTTCTGACGACTTTGTTTTTGTTGATGGGATAAGGGTTGAGTTTTCTCCAAGAAAAATTAATGAATTTTATCAGTTGGAAGATGTTTGCAATTGCTAGTATAAATCATATTCTGCTACAAATGAGGCCTTAGATGAGGTTATTTCTTTTCTTACTGATGGAAGAGAGACCTATAAAGTCAAAAATGGTGTTAAAGTAAACTTTCCTCTTTTTATGCTTAATGAAGTATCTAAGGCCTGACATTACTTTATTTCTGGAAGAATGATTTCGAAAAATCATCATAGTGAGGTGACCATGGATAGAGTCATCCTAAACTTCTGTATTCAGCAAGTGATGAGGATAAATGTAGGCTCTATTATCTATATGAACACTAGATCTATTGCTTTGGGAGAGACCACTGGTGGTTTGGCACACCCTGCACTTATTTTTACACTTTATGAACAAGCTAGAGTTGATTTTAGACCTGTGGAAGGAGGATTAAGCCTCTAAGACCTATTAGGTGTGCTAATACAAAAACATATGAATCTCATGTTGATTGGAGATCTAGAAGTTAGACCAGAGATATTCCT
The DNA here is from genome assembly GCA_003013225.1 of Phalaenopsis aphrodite. Classification (NCBI taxonomy): domain Eukaryota; kingdom Viridiplantae; phylum Streptophyta; class Magnoliopsida; order Asparagales; family Orchidaceae; genus Phalaenopsis; species Phalaenopsis aphrodite. The sequence continues at coordinate 601,532 of NEWO01000322.1, read as the reverse complement.
TCTACTTCGAGGACCCCTACTTCTAGTGACCCTACTAACCAAGAACTTATAGACCAGATAATGATCCAGTAAGGAGATATCTTAAGAATGGATCATAGATTGCAAAACATGGATGCCTAAAATGTTCACACTGATGATTTGATACGATAAAAGTTTGAATATGATGTTTTTTATGATGATGCATTGGTGAGATACATGAAGGGTGATCATTCAGTTCAGTTTCTTACTCACCTTTTTTTTACTCCATATCAACGATAAAACTTGGATGTAGTGGAAGAAGAAGGAGATGCTGATTGGTGATTTGATTTTTTTAGTTTTTGTCTGATTGTACTTTATTATTGTGTTGTTTGTTTTTGTTATATTATTGAGACTGTTTGTTAGATTGTGAGACTCTATTTTGTTGTTATGTTGAGTTGTGAACTCTAGTTTGTAAAACTGTTTTCATTTTTGGACCTAAGTTTGGTTCTTTTAGTAATTTTAGTATTCTATTAAACGTACTGTAATAAAATCTTTCTCAGCAGATTTTAAATGTATTGTGTGCAATTTAATGTTTTAAGTCTTGTAGCTTTTTATATTAGCACCTATAGTATTTCAGAATTAAGTTTCAAAATCAGAACCTTCAACAGGTATGTCTTTCTTTATGTATTTTATGTTTTCTTTCACCCTTTATTTTTCAGTTCTTCATTTTAAATCTTTTAAAAATTTAAGTTTGGGGGGGGGGGAGAAAAAATTCTTTTTTAAAGAAATAAAGTTAATTTTATTTGTCCTAACTTAGCTATATTTTTAAAAATTTTAAATTTAACATGACCTTTGGTAATAGGGGCTAACTTTAGATAACTATATTTATGTTTCTAAATATATAGTAAACTTAAATAAAAATTTTCAATAATAAAGGTTAATTTTAGAGATTATGATATTTAGTATAAAAGAAAAAGACTATGTTTCTCTATTGTAAAGAAAATAGTATTTTGAAATATTAAAAGTCTTAAAGGTTCATGTAAGAAGAAAAGAATTAAAATTTATGAAATCTTTAAGCTAATATAAATTTTTTAAGTGAAGAAATGTGATAAGTTTTTGACTTTAAGAAGAGGATATTGAAGTTTAAAATCATTAAAGGCTATCCAGATATAATAATCCTCACATATAAAAAAAGAAAAGAAAAGAAAAGAAAATAAAAGAAAAGAAAAAGAAAAGAAAAGATGTGGGGAGAAGCTTGAGGAGATGCCTAATTAAAAATTGGTTTCACTTGAATCAATTTAAAAAAGAAGGTTTGCTATATTTTCTAAACTTTTATTTGAGTATTAGTTTATTTACTAGTAAAGTTTTGTAAAGTTTTTTTTCATATAAATTCTTTAAGTGACTTTAATATGACAATTTGTAATTTTTCTTAAAAAGAATAGAGAATCAGAAATCTTGGACTTGATTGCTAAATATTGTTATATCTTTAGTATTGACTGGAGTTGTTTAGAATTTTTATTGTTATATCTTTAGTATTGACTGGAGTTGTTTAGAATTTTTCTTAAGTTGTGGCATTATATTTAGTGGACTAAGATATGGAAATCTAGAAGTTAAATTCTTTACCATAAGTCATACTTTTTATAGCAGAGGAGTTACTTGAGGAAAAGTAACATGTGAGTTTGGGGGATTTCGATAACCAAAAATATATGCATTTTTTGGACCCATATTCAATGCTCATTTTTTGTAATATTGCACTTTAATGAAAGATATTTTTATGTTTTCTTATAGGTTGTTAAATTTTAGGACTTAAAGCAAAAAGAAAGCACAAAGGATAAAATTTGAAGTAAAAATGAAGAAGTTAAAAATTTGTTCAGCATCGATGGCGCCAGAAGCATGGCCGACGAAGCCAGAAGCAGCGCTGACGACGCCATTTAACAGAGAGCAGCGAATTAAATTACATAACACTGGTGCTGACGGCTCCAATGTCGGTTCAGCCACTGTTTCTAGATGATTTGATAAATTTGGATGCTTTTTGAAGAATTTTTTGAGGCACCTTTTGGAGAACCGACTCTAGGATTTATTTGGGGCCAAAATTGATCAGAAAAGTGACTCTTCCTGACATTTCATCGCCCCAATTCAACTTTCTACACATCACACATTCTTCCATCTTTCATTCCAAACCATTTAGAGTCCATTGTTCTTATAATTTAGAGTTTTGTGGTGAGATTAAGTGTGAAATCTTCTTTAAGAGTGTTGGAGAAGGAGAAAAGTGAGAGATTTCTTCTTCCCACATTTCCTAAAAGAGGCTACAAGGGATTTGCTTTGAGGAAGAGATTCAGATAAGTGTTGTATCTTCATTAGTCTTGTATGAACTTTCTTTTATATATGAAATTTGTGTTTTGTTGTATATTTCTCATGAAGTCTGAGTAGTTACTTTATCTTTCTCCCTACTCTGAGATATGGTGAAATGAAGCGATAATATGGATGTGCCAATATTAAAATATAAAATAAATTGTGATGATTTTTCAACTCTGAACTTAATTTACTTTTCAATTTAGCCAATTTAATTTTTAAATTATGTTGTAAAACATATGATCCGGGAAATGGAGTATGAGTTCTACAAAAGAGTGAGGATCACATTTGATTCCATGAAGGAGAATTTTGTTCATGGAATTAAGTGCAAATAAATAGGAAAATATACTTTATTGAGTGTAGAATTGGAGAATCCTTAAAGTGAAAAAATAAAATCCCCAAATCGGTCTTTGTGTTTAAAAACTAAAGTGAGAGTTAGCCTTCAGTAGAAGGGAAGTGGGAGCTCTAGAGTGGGACCCAGTATCCTCCTAGCCTAGCCACTGATTTAGAGACTAAACCTAGTGTTGACCTTATTTTTGGTTGAGGTTTAGTTTTTCCTCTTTAGTAGCCTAGGGTCTAGGCATACGACTTTTCCTGTTGAATATTCCTAGAAAACTAGACATGGAACCCTCACCACTAGAAATTTCAAACCCTTCTCCACTCAGCTTGAAGTTCCACATATTGGTCCTAACCTCTAAAAACTTAGTAGGTGGGGTCACTGTGGGGGAAACTCAGGATGAGTCACCCTTAGGATTGCTAGACCTTAGGGTTGACCCTGGGTGTTGGTCTGGAGCTAAGGCATTCTCTACACTCACAATCACTCACAACCCTGAACTCAAATTTCTAGCCTAGATCCCTTGATCCTTTAGAATACTCATGTAGATGGTCCCCTAAACTACTAGCCCTAGGGCTATGGTTTGGCTAAGACCACTATGTAGAGGACCCAAAATGGGATTTCCATTGGTCCATGGCTTGTTGGTGATGGTTGGTACCTCAACTCTACCAAAATACCCATCTTGGCTTTTTACCCCTAAAACACCCCCAAATTACCAAAATACCCCTCTTGGGCTCAAAATCCCAAAAATTCCAAAAATTCCCAGAAAATCCCAATAAATTAAAAATATTCCCAATTTCATTTCTCTCAACTACCACATAACCCAATTTGGCCAATATGACCATCATTAACAAAAATCCCCAAATTGCCCTTTAAAGGCCCAAATTTCCCCAAATCCAACTCAAATGTCCATCAATTGGGTACTAATTGACCCCAATTCCAATATTAAACTCAAATTCACTTTTTATATGACCAAAATAATCCAAATCCAAGCTCAATTGGTCCATGATTTGAGCCCAATTTTGATTTGGGTCAAAACCCCGATTTTGACCATATGACCTAATCTCACCAAATTGAACCCATAGCCTAGTCAATTGGCCTCAATTAATGTTGAAAAATCTTTATGACATTCCCATACATCAAAATCAACCATCAATTGGCATTGGTGAAGCCTCAAATCCATTAGATTTTCGCCTAAATCCAAAATTCCCAAATTTAGCCCCAAATTGGCTAAGTCCCTAAATTTCACCCAATTGATTGCCTTAACCTCCAAATTGGCATCCAATTCATGTTGGAAACTCTTCATGAGGTCCCTATTGACCATTTACAACAATCAATTCGGACTTAGTCCAAGGCTAACCCAAGCCAGACCCAAGCCTAGCCCAACATGACCAAATTGATTAAAGTTCAAAATTCATTCAAATTGACCCTTCAATTGAACTCAAAAACACATCCATCCTTCACCAAAGTTGTTCCTTATGATAATCTACACCAAATGAAACAATTATTTGGGCTAATTGACATGGCTAATCTACACCAAGTTTTGGTCATTTGCACCCACTTGGACTCATACACTAAATGTGACCTAACCACCTTAAAGCCACCAAATTAACTCCACCACAGCCTTTAGTTGGACTTAGTGACCAGTCCAAACAGCATGAAATCACCTAAATCAAGCCATGGAGATCTTATTTCAAAAAATGCATATGCTTAAGATATCTTTGCCAAATCCAAACATATTTGCATTAAATTGTTGTGATGGATTCCTCTGGGTTCCCTGAGCTCTTAGCCACCTACCCCTGGTAGACCGGCCATCATAGTAGACGGAAAAGCCCAAAACTAAGAGCCACCCCCATGGCACCTCACCCAAATCAAACCTAGAGGCCAGCTCATCCAAATCAAACTATGGAGCTCCTCTGCCCTCCACCTAAGCACCACAATGCACCCAAACTTATGCCCTCAGTGCCACCCCATGGCCATTTTTATAAAAACTCACCTCCCACGGCCATGGGAGGTGTGCTAAAAATTTCTCAAAGAGGTCTCTCCAAACTTCACACAGAGCTTCCATAAGATCCCCTCAGTGCATTCCAACCATTTTCCCTCACCCATTCCCATTGTCGAAGCTCATATTTAAGCTTGAAACCTTGCTAGAAACCAAGACAAAACCCAATACACCTCCACACTCCACCAAACTACAATTGCTTGTGCCCACACCTTCACAAGAGTGAAAGAAGCCAAAGCCCCATCAAATCCTCCTTCCACAGAGCCTCTACCATAGCTCTAGACCAACACCTGAAATCAAGCTTGGTCGAATTCATACCTAGACCTTACACCAAGGCCAGGGACTCAATCCTTAGTCTTCTTGGACCCCAAAGAACGTGCCAAGCACTTGTGATTGAAGCCTCCCTTCTCAAAGCAAAGGTATAGAACTCCTCCTCCTCCCGAGCTTATTTTGATTCTCCATTTACTTAAGCTTTATTTCATGGTACCTTAGCCGTATGGATGTGTTCGTCTCACTTAGATGAATCCATAGGATCAAACCCAATGCGATTTGGTTGAGCCTAGGACGAGATCTTAAGGTTTTAGTGTGGACGGGCATGGAATCATTCTATCGGGGATGATGACGGGGAGCTGTTTGATCAAGCGTGTATCAAATGGACGGGGGAGATTCAGCCGGACAGCGCTTCGGGACATAAACAGCGGGCCGAGTTAGCAGCTACGTGGACGGCAACATCCAACCAGAGCGCGCCACGCACGCCTTCGGAGCTGCCTAGGATCTAGTCAACACGCACTGTTTAAATAGATAAATAGGGCTTTTTCCTATTTATTTAAATACCCTTAACTTAGAAAATACATAACTTTGTGTAGAAAAATCAGAAAAGTAAAAAAAAAATACCCACTTACTCAGTGAACAGAGGAGAATAATGTGGAATAATTTTCAAGTCCATTTGATGCATAAAATATTTTTAATTAATTAAACACTATTTGAAATCATTTGATTCTCCATGCATATTGACACATCACCTTTGGTTGAAATTTTGACATGTTGTAGCCTTTTTTAGGGTAAGTATTTTATGATTTTTCCAAGGTTAGAGAAGGTCCTTATACAGAGACCCATATTTTTCAAGTTATTTCACATCATTTCCTTAAAATAATCATGGAAATTATCATATTGGTTATTAAATCCCAAAAAAAAATTTGGGAAGGCTACCATGACTAGAGAAACCTTTGAAAATAATTTCATGGGTCAGGTCATTTAAAACATCCTTAAATCTTCCAAATACTAAATCACTAAGATAATTAGTTTTGAAAAATATAAACATTTAAATGACTTTATTTTTAATCTCCACTGTAATTTATGATCTAGAGAACTCATCATAAAAGTTTCAAAATACTTTGAGTTCATTTAACAATTTAAATTGATTTTTAAAAATAAATACCACTCTTAACACTTAAATGATTTTTTAAAAATCAAAACCTAACTAAAAAAATTATGAAACTTAGTTTTTTGAGTTCTCTGTGATCAGGGATATTTTCTAAAAACAAAATGATATTTAAGATAAAATTTTGATATTTAGCCTATTCTAAATATTTAAGTAATTAAAAATTCATAAAAATCAAAAAAATAGTAAAACTCATGGAAATATTCTAAATTACTTCCTAATCACTTAGGAACAATTGAAATATTTTTTTTCTGATTTTCTAAATAAAGATATTTATTTTCAAAGCTTAAAAAATAATTTTGAAAAGGCTAAAAATGAGTTTTAACTAAAACAATTCCAATAAATCAAGGAAAATCAGAAAAATATAAAATTTACACCTCTAAGTTCTCTGACCTTAGGGAGATGTTTCAAAAATACAAAACATAATTTTCACCACTTAAAATATTTTATTTTAATTAAATCACCCAGAGTTTAAAATAGTTTTAATAAATCACAGAGAATTAAAAAAAAATGTGAAATTTGATCCAAAGGCTCCTCTAGTCTAGGTCTACCTCCAGTAAAAATTTCAAGGGATTATAATTTACCTTGGTCAAGTTAGAAATTTTCTTTGAAAAATCATATTTTTGCGTGAAAATAAATATGTAAGTTAAATTAAATCTTGAAAAATTGCATTTTATCCTCTGATGTCTTATTGGCCTCTGAATGAGGTAGGATAAAAATTTTAAAGTCATTTGAATTGAANCACTTAAAATATTTTATTTTAATTAAATCACCCAGAGTTTAAAATAGTTTTAATAAATCACAGAGAATTAAAAAAAATGTGAAATTTGATCCAAAGGCTCCTCTAGTCTAGGTCTACCTCCAGTAAAAATTTCAAGGGATTATAATTTACCTTGGTCAAGTTAGGAATTTTCTTTGAAAAATCATATTTTTGCGTGAAAATAAATATGTAAGTTAAATTAAATCTTGAAAAATTGCATTTCCTCCTCTGATGTCTCAATTGACCCATGAATGAGGTAGAGTAAAAGTTTCAAAGTCATTTGAATTGAATTTGACAAATTATGAAATGTTATGGCCTTAGGGGCAAATGTATAATTTTGGAAACCTTGCCTTAATTAACACTTAGGCCTAATTCAAGGAGGGAAAATGGGTAACCTCTGATCTTAATCAATTTATTTGATGCTTGAAATAGAAAGGGGTTAATTGGTAGAAACTAATCTCACTTTCTTAGTTAAGATTAATAAAATTTCTAAATTATCAAAATTTGGAAGCTTATTAAAATTAAATGATCCTAGACTTAGGGGTATGACTTTTGAAGTTAATAACTAATCAATTTAATTCCCCTATGTTGACTTTCAAATAAAATTCAAATCATGAATCATGACTACTTAAAACTTAACCCTCTAATTAAGACACTCACCTAGGTCTTAAAGGGCTCAGTAGTGACTCAGGCTAAATTAAAAATTGATTAAATGAGGATTAGAGAAATAAACATAATTAAATCAAACATCCTTGAAATACCACTAAGCCCAATTAGGATTAAAAATTTGGCTAAGTGTCCAAATTTCACTAACTTGCTTATTTAAGGGTCTTCACCCAAATAATTTTCAAATTAAATGATAAGTGATAATTACTCTATTCTTTAGATAATTGAGACATCAATGTTCACTGAATAATAAGGGTATTTTCAGGATGAATCATTAAGCAACATAATAAATTTAAATGGACTCGAGGTTTTTCACTTGTTGGTGAGAGGGAGGCATGGACCTGCTTCCCCCTCCTAACTCGTTGGATACCTCAGAGGCTTATTAAACTTAATATTTTTTGCTTAATGAAATTATGCTTAGTTAAACTTTTAAGGACTCACCAAGATACAACATAGAGTTAGGAAAACCCCTCAGAACTCTACTTTTCTCGCGCTTCATAAATTCCCTCACATGCATTTTAAGTTTCAGGTGGTGGAACGAGAAGACTCGCCATGTACACTTTTACACTTTTCAGCGTTGTTTTTCTTGTACTTTCATACTGTACTTTTATACCTGAAAATTTGCATGCTAAACAACGATGTCACCCTGCATGAAAACTAAAACTATCAGGATAGCCACATAACCATAACCATAACCAAATCAAAACTAAAATCAACCAAGATAAAATTCACCGCCACAACATTCAAAATATAAAACAACTAAAAATTTAATCACAAACATCACACAAAACCACGACTTCAAATAAATTAAGATGTCTCTATCGGATGATCGGGAATCCCTCGGAGGAGGTAACCTATAGTTGCTAACGAGGCTTCCCACGGTTTAAATGAAATTATGGAACTCATTAAGTTGTGTTTAGTAAGTTCATTTGGACTAAGTGAATCCAATAGAAAATAGTGATGCCGGAATGAGGGAACAGTAGGATCCTAACCGATGTCGCTCTAATCAACTTTAATATGCCTTCATGAACTTCAACCATAGGGCCACCTGATTTGATATTATAACTTGACACACTAGATAACTCAAACTCGTCGCGGCAAGAAGCTTGGAGCTAGCTTGGTGGGCAGCACAACCATCTTCAACAGTAAAACCCGTCTTCCCCAGCTAAACCAATCTTCCTTCCTTAAACTTAAACAACAAAGCCATAGGACTTCGAGGTTGCTTGCTTATGCAACGTAAATCATCACCTTATCTTTAGGCCTTTGCATAGCCCTGCTATACAATATAAGCCCTAACTCATCTTAGGATTCCGAGGTTATCGTCCGTCATGACCAAAATCTTCACATCTTCTAAGCTATTTGTGTGATCATTTCAGACAAATGTAAGCCCTAATTAATAAAATTGGCAGGATGAAACACCTAAATATTTCTCCTCAAAATTGAAGCCAAACATTAGGATAGCTTGAGAAGTCACCGAGGTTCTCCTCTGGATCCATGACATCCTCTAGTTCTTCTCCCTTTAAATTCTACAATAAAATGTTCAAAATTTGAACAATTCCCTTTCACACCTCTACATCTGATTTCGTTGAAGAGTCCCACCCTTTGAAATTCCTTGAAGATAAATTTTCTTGATTTTTATCGAGAGTCTTCTTAAGTGACTTTGGTCATTTAAAAATGTAGTTAACTATAGGGGCTTGCCCTTATAGGAAACATGTTCAAACCCAGCTTAATATAAACCCTATTTAATCCTTTATATTAAATAGGGGAACTTGTCGGCAAATACAAAGGTTTGGCAAACCAAACGGACGTCATACTTCCCTTAGTTTATTTGATCGAGCCTCATCCTCAATTCTTGTGTTTATCCTTTGAGATAAATACAGGATTTGAGGTATAGTGCTCTTTCGTTTTAAACTATGAAATGTATGGGGTCAGTTTGATTTCATACTTCAACATCCTTCTGAAGCGGGCGACAGGATTTCGATTCCAGCGACCGACGGCTTCTTACGGGCAACCCCATAAACAAACCCAAAATAACGCCGAAACCTAAGATTAGCCAATGATTTTCTATAATACTGTATCAGGGTAGAGAATTAAACTGCTCCTATTTGACACAATACATATTAAAACCATTTATCTCATCTCATTTTACCAAAATCTCATTGTAGTGGGAAATATGTTTTTTCACATAAAAAATCTTCATCACAAAAACATAGTTTAATAGTTTAGTAGTTATTGTTTAAACTTTGTATTTGAGTTTTGTTAGTATTTCAATAATTTAGTTCTCATAATATCTCAACAAATGAAATTAGTGACAGTAAATTTATTTTGACTTTCTGTGAATTTCATATTAATTTTATCATTTCAAATTTAAACTTTCCCCGTGAGATCGATATTTGGGGCTTAAATAGGAAATCCTTTATTACTTGATAATGATATGTATACTTGCATAGAGTCCTAACATTAATTGCTTAAATTTCTAATTCATAAAATATTGCATCAAACTTTTGACATCGTTGCACAATGGAGTCAACTATATAATTTTACACAATTATATTTCACTCGGGATCAGCTAGCCATGCAATTGAGCTCAATTTATTGAGCATTTTTGTGTCGGTAATTGTCATGAAGAGTTTATAAAACATTTGGAGTAATTTTGAATTGGTTTGTAAGTTCAATTTGGAGGATTTTGGGCATTTGCTCAATTTCGGATTGTTGAGTTAAACTTGGGTTTAGGTTAGGCTAAGGTTGGGTTAGGTCCAGATTGATGGTTCAAAATGGTCTAAAGGAATGTCATAAAAGGCTTTCAACATAAATTAGGAGTCAATTTTGGGGTTAGGGCATTCAATTTAGTGGAATTTGAAGACAACTAAATTTGGGCAAATTTGGGGATTTAGAATGTGGGTTAAAATTGAGTAAAATTGAGCCTTAACCAAGGTCAATTGAAGATCCAATTTGATGTGTAAGATTGTTAGGAAGAATTTAGGATTCAAATTGGGGCAATTGAGTAGATCATATGGTTCAATTAGGTAAGAATAAATAATAGGGTCAAAATTGGGGGTTTAATTTGGATCAAAATTGAGCTCAAAGTATGGGTCAATTAGGCTTCAATTTGGTTTGAGTTTATCATATGAAAGATGAATTTGAGTTTAGAATTAATATTGGGGATGATTGGGCCAAATTAATGGGTACGTGAGGTGAATTTGGAGAAATTGGGCCTTTAAAGGCAATTCGGGGCTTTTTTGTCAAAGTGGTCGAATTGGTCAAATTGTGTTCAATTAAAGGGTCCAAACTGGTTTTGGGGACATTTGAAATGATTTTGAGGGGACATTTGGCTAAGAGCATTTTTGTAATTTTGGAATTTGAGGGTATTTTGGTAATTTATGAATTGTTGGGATGTTTTGGGCAATTTGGGTAGTTTCAAATGGTTTGAAATGATTTTTGAATAAGTTTGGATATTTTGGATGAATTTGGGAATTTTTGGTCAAATTTAGGGTTTCTAGGGCATTTAGGTAATTTAGGTGATTTTCTGGGCAAAAGGCCGAGTTAGATACTTTAGAAGAATTGGGGTGCCAACCACCTTATTTGAGCTATGGACCAATGAAATCCTCATTTGGGTCCTCTATGTACTGGTCTTAGCTAAACTCTAGCATAGGGCCAGTGGGTCTAGGGGACCATCTACATTAGTTTCTCAAAAGATCAAGGGATCAAAGTCAACAAATCTTGGTTTTAGGGTTGTGAGCGAATGTGGGTGCAAGTGAGTGTAAGTGAGTGAACTAGCTTCAGATCAACACCCAGGGTCAACCTTAAGGCCAAGTAGTCCTATGGGAACTCCTTTTAAGCTTCTTCTATGGTGGCCCCACCTACTAAGTAATAGAGGTTAGGACTAGTATATGAAACTTCAAGTTGAGCACATAAGAGTTTAGAGTTTCTAAAGGTGAGGGTTCCTTTTCTTGTTTTCTAGGAATAGTCAAGAGGAAAGTCTTATGGCTAGGCCTTAGGCTATTAAAGAGGGAAAACAAAACCTCAACTAAAAGTGAAGTCAACAGGGCAAAGATATGATAAGATTTTTAAAGTCATATACTATGCTAGTAAGACTCTTAATGATGCTCAGATAAATTACACCACAACTGAAAGAGAGTTATTAGACATTGTGTATGCTTTTGATAAGTTTAAATCTTTTCTGATTGAAGCTAAATGAGTTATGCATACTGACCATTTAGCTATTAAATATTTGATGCAAATGAAGGATGCTAAACCAATATTAATTAGATGAGTACTTCTTATACAAGAGTTTAATTTTATAATACTTGATAGAAAAGGGACTGAAAATCAAATTGTTGATCATCTATCTAGGCTAAAACATGAAGAAATACTTTTTTTGGAAAAAGAAATTAATGAAACTTTCCTGATGAACAACTTTATGCTATAAAAGGATAATAAATACTTTAGTTTGCTGATATTGTAAATTTTATTGTTTGCGGTATTTTACTATATAGACTGACAAAAAAACAGGAAAAGAAATTCATTTATGATGCAAAATCTTATTTTTGGGATGATCCATGTTTGCATAAACAATGTAAAAATTTATTAATGAGATGATGTGTGCCTTATAAAGAAATTCAAGAAATTATTCAGAAATGTCATGGTTTTGAATTTGGAGGTCATTTTGGAAATGAGAGAACTGTTCATAAAATTTTTCAATCTGCATTTTATTGGCATAATCTATTTGGAAATGTTAATGTATACATAAAATCATGCAATCGATGTCAGGGACTAGGCAATATTTCAAAAAGAAATGAAATGCATCTAAATTTTAATTTTGAAATTGAAATTTTTTATGCATGGGGATTAGATTTTATGGGACCATTTATACCTTCATTTGGAAATATATATATTGATTGCACTGGATTATGTTTCAAAATGAATTCAAGCAATCGCTTTACCTTGATTTGATGCTTGGAGTGTTTCAAAATTTTTAATTAAAACCATTTTTACAAGATATGGACTGCTGAGAGTAATCATTAACGATGGAGGGTCTCATTTCAGGAATGCAACTATTACAAAATTGGTGGAAAAATATAATATAATGCATAAAATTGCAACTGCTTATCATCCTCAGACTAGTGGTTTAGTAGAAGTATCTAATCATGAAATTAAGAGAATTTTGGAAGAGAGTGTTAATCCTAATAAAATGGATTGGCCTGTTAGATTAGATACTGCATTATGGGCATACATGACAGCTTATAAGTCACCCATAGGAATGTCCCCATATAGATTAATTTTTCAGAAGACTTGTCACTTGCTAGTTGAATTGGAGCATAAAGCTTATTAGGCTATAAAAGAATTAATTTTTAATTTGAAAGAAGCTGGTGAGAAAAGATTACTACAATCGAATAAGCTTGAGGAAATTAGGAATGAATCTTATGATAATGCAAGAATTTAAAAGGAAAAGATGATAGAATGACATGATCAGAAGATAATAAAAAGAGAATTTGAACCTGAATATAAAGTTTTATAATACAATACAAGATTGAAATTATTTTATGGAAAATTAAAGTCTAGTTAGAAAGGGTCATTCAGAGTTATAAAAGTCTATCCCTATGAAGCAGTTAATATTGAAGACCCTAAGATTGGAAGAAGATTTAAAGTGAATGGGCACAAATTAAAACCATATTTATATGGTCAAAGACTAGTTTTCAAATAAATTGTAATATTGGGTTACCAGAATAAGACTGGGAATGCCAAGCTGATGACATTAAACCAAGCGCTTTGTGAGAGGCAACCCATATGTATCGTTGTTTAGTTTGCTTTTCAGTATTTTATGTTTTGAAATATTTTTCTTATATTTATGTTTAGGTCTTTGTATAGTCTGTGTATTTGCAAAAATATTTAGAAACATCTTTATTTACCAAGTTTTATGGAAAATTTGAGAATTTATTTGATCAAAATTGAAACAGTGTTGTTTTTTGGAATTGACGCATGATGCGTCAGATTATCGCATGATGCGCCGAATTTAAGAGAGCTAGCACATGATGCGCCATTGAGATGAAAATGACTAAAGCATTTTAAAAGAAAATTTATGGTGGTTTTTGGCGATTTATTCTCCTTAAAAATCCTAAAAACCAAATCCTAAATCTATTTTAAGGGGGAAAACGAGGGAAAAGCCACTAGATTTCAAATCCAATGGCTTCCCACTCTAAAAATACAGTGAGATTTGGAACTTTCAACTGGAAAAAGTTTGTTAGTTTCGATCGCCAAAAATTACTTGATCAAGTTCTAGTGAAGAAGATGCTAATCAAAGAAAGTGGATTTGTGAATCAAGGATTCAACACACCGAATCTCAAGTAGAAGAGATTATTGTGCAGAGGCGCTAAGAAGTGCTTTGCTACACTATTGCCACTATAGTCGTCTAACCAGAGGAAAATATGTTGGGATTTTTATACCTATTTTATACAATTTTTGATGATATTTCACTTTAAAGAAATATATTTTTGATGTTTTGTTGCAAGAATGATGAATTAGGGTCATTGGAGCAAAAAGATGCAAAAAGGAGAGAATTTGGAGCAAAAATGACCAAAATGTGAAGAATTCAACTAGGGCACCGACGGCGCCATCGACCCCGCCGATGACAAGATTTCCCCGAAACTCCAGAATTAATTCATTATGAAGGTCCGCCGACGGTGCCCTCAAGGATGCCGATGGCGTGCTTGACCGTTATGCCCAATCAGGCTTTGGATAAGGCCAAATTTTAGAGGAATGCTTAGGCAACTCTTGGGAAAGGTCATCCACAACTTTAAACAACTATTTTGGTCAAAAATTGGAAGGGCATGGAGAGCCGAGAAGTCTTGGAGAGTTCCTGGAGGTTAGAAAGGTTCCAATAATGTGTAAAATTTGTGAGGAATTCTTCGAGAGATTATAAGAGTGGTGGGAAAGTGAGCGATTTCTTCCTCCTTGCTGCTTCGAAGAGGAATTCTGTGTGTTGTAAAGAAAGGAAGAGATTTAGAGGAACTTCGAGGAGTTTTCTTGGGGAGAAATTAGAGATAAGTTATTTACTTGTTGTAGTTTGTATGACTTTGATTTTATATATGGATTCTGAGTTTTGTTGTGTTTTCCCAATGAGATCTGAGTAGTTTTCTCTGTCTTTCTCCTTGTCTCGAGATTTGTGAAATGGTGATTTGATTTGGTGAAGCTATGAAAATGTTTAAGAAAGAGTGATGATCTTTTTACTTTGATCTTCATTTACTTTCAATCTGGCCAATTGATTTGTTAAAATATGTTGAGTTTTACAACTAAAGTGAAGATTACATCCAAGATTCAGGGAGGTCAAAGCCCTTGGAAGTTGGGTGCAAATAAATAGGGAAATAATATTATCGGGCGTAAAATTTGAGATTTTAGAGTGACAGACTAAAATCCCCAATTCAGTCCTATTGTTTGGGTGCTAAAGTGTTGATGTTAGCCCTCAGGTGAGGGGAGCGTGGGAGCTCCAAAGTGAGAGCCACTATTCTCCCAACCTAGCCACAGATTCAGTAAAAAAACATAGGATTAGTCAAAGTTCTTTATGCCTGTACCAAAGGGTAGAGAATAGGTATGTTTTTATTTGGCACAATATAGTTTTAACTGATTCACTTTATCCATTCACTATATTTTCTTGACAAGGAGAAGGTTGTTTTCTTATATTTTGAATATCACATTTAAACCTTCATTAGTATACTTAGTTATTTAAAAGTTATTAAGGTTACGTAATTATTTCAATTGCTTATTAGTCACAGATAAGCAAATTGAACTTCATTATTGTGATTAAAGTATTGCTTTTCTAAAATCTTAGTTCGTAGTTCTAAACTTACTCCCTGTGGGATCGATATCTAGGACTCCATTAGAACCCTATATTAGTTAAGTGATGCGTATACTTGTGTTGATAAGTGTGACTTTACAATTATTCAATATTTATTTCGTCCATATTTATCAAATCTATAACTGTTATTAAGGATTTGGTACAGTTGTTGAGGAAGTAAATCTTTTAGCAGCAGTACTAAATACTTATATTTTTAAGCATATATAAAGTCCCGGTCATGTTTTTGGCGCCGTTGCCGGGGAGTGTGTAAGAAAAATCACAGTTAGAGTAAGGAACAATTTTGGATTATTTGAAAATTTTTACTTGAATTGCAACTTATT
The DNA here is from genome assembly GCA_003013225.1 of Phalaenopsis aphrodite. Taxonomy (NCBI): domain Eukaryota; kingdom Viridiplantae; phylum Streptophyta; class Magnoliopsida; order Asparagales; family Orchidaceae; genus Phalaenopsis; species Phalaenopsis aphrodite. Next base: position 585,847 of record NEWO01000322.1, on the reverse strand, counting down.
TTGATATTTAGTTAATTATATTATTGTGTACTGAATTTAAATTGTATGCAAAAATTTGGACCTGAAAAATCTTATATCCTATAATTTGGAATTAGAACGCACTGTTAGGAAGATTTGAAGATTGAGAAGAGAACCTAGAAATTCTGATACAATGGAAAACCATATGAACAATCAAAGAATAGAGAATGAACACCAACCTAGACCCCTACAACATTATGCAAATCCTATAGCAGATGAAATTCACTTATCTATCTAAAATCTTGATGTAGTTGCTAATTCATTTAAGCTTAAACCTGCTATTATCCAAATGGTACAAAATAATCAATTCGGAGGTACACCAAATGAAGATCCTAGCTTACACCTCGCTAGTTTTTTAGAATTGTGTGCTACTTTTAAATATGACAGTCTCAAACGATGCTGCTAAACTTAGACTTTTTCCTTTTTCACTGAGGGATAAGGCTAAGATGTGGTTAAATTTGTTAGCACCGGGATCTATTAGAACTTGGGGAGAACTTTCACAGAAATTTTTATCTATATATTTCCCTCCATCCAAAACTGCTAAACTTAGAAATGACATAACATCGTTCTGTCAGATTGATGGAGAGTCAATATATGAAGCTTGGGAGAGATTTAAAGATCTTCTTAGGAAATTCTCCAATCATTCATTACCAGATTGGTTGATAATTCAAACTTTTTATAATGGATTAGTGAGATTTCTTAGATCGATTATAGATGTTGCAACTGGTGGTTCATTAATGTCAAAACCTTTTGTTAAGGATTATTCATTAATAGAAGAGATGGCTACCGACAATTTTTAATAGCCCTCTGAATGGGTAAATCCTAAAAGAGTAGCTAGTATCCATGATTCTGATGCAATATCTATGTTAGCTTTGCAGATTGCTGCAATATCAAAGAAACTAGATCATTATATGAATTATTCTCCAACACCTCCTATGATGGAAGAGAATTCATCTGGGAAATTTGTAGATGTCCTACCTTCATATGAGACTTTAAATGCTATTAATAGACCCAACAACCCTTAATCAAACTATTATAACCCAAGTTGGAAGAATCAACCAAATTTTAATTGGATTAACAATTCGTGTACAAATCAACAATGGGCAAAAAAACTAGTGAACCCATTAGGAAATTCATCCAACTAAGGAAATGTTAACTATAGACCTTCTTATCCTCCAGGATTTAACAATAACACTCAATTTAACGAGAAAAAATTGTCTATGAAAGAGCTGATATTAAACATGGGTCAACAATTATAGAATCAAGGAAATCAATTACAAATTCAAGGAAATCAATTACAAAATCATGGAACTGCTATTAAGAATATTGAAAATCAATTCGGACGTATCGCTATTGTTCTTAGTAACCGAACATTGGGAACTTTTCTTAGTACTGCGGAACCAAATCCTAAAGATCAAGGAAAAGAACAAATCAAAGTGATACAATTACGAAGTGGAAAAGAATTGGAGACAAGAGTGCAAAAAGAAACATAAACTGAAAAAGAGAAAGTGGATACCGAAAAAGAAAAGGATCATGAGTACCCAGATTTAGAGTATCCATTTACACCAATGAAAATTACTGTGGAGAAGCCTCCATCACTGTTTCCTTAAAGATTGAAGCAACACAAACAGAATAAACAATTTTTAAAATTTTTAAAAATTCTTAAGAAGTTAACGGTAAATATTCCCTTTGTAGAAGATTTAGAGGAGATGCCCAATTATGTGAAATTTATGAAAGATATTCTAAACAAGAAAAGGAAGTTCACAGATAATGAAATTGTTGCACTTAGCGAAGAGTGTAGTGCAATTATTCAGAAAAAGCTTCTTGAAAAATTAAAAGATCTTGACAGTCTCACTAAACCATGTGCTATTGGTGAAAAATTTTATGGAAGAGCTTTATGTGATTTGGGAGCCAGCATTAATCTTATGCCTCTATCAATTTTCAAAATATTAGGATTAGGTGAAGTCTCACCTACTTCTGTAACTCTACAGTTAGTAGATCGTTCAGTTACATATCTTAAGGGAGTTATAGAAGATGTGTTAGTAAAAGTGGATAAATTTATCTTTCCTGTGGATTTCATTATTTTAGATATGGAGGAAGATAAGGAAATACCTATCACTTTAGGGAGACCATTTTTAGCTACTGGAAAAGCTATGATAGATGTTCAAAAAGGAGAATTAACTATGAGAGTTAATGATCAAAAAGTTACCTTAAACATTGCAAAATCTCTGAATACCCTGGTGTTGAAAGAGATAATGAATGTTTTCGCATGAAAATTAGTGAACATCTATTGAAAGAACATTTTAAAGAACATTTTGAAGAGAAAGAAAAATTTGAAGAGAGTGATAAAGTTATTCTGGATGAATTAGAAAATGAATAATTAGATTTTGTTCAGGAAAGATTTGAGATGTTGGATATTACGGAAATGCTGATAAGAATCTATTTCCATCAATTATAAAACCACCTGAACTTGAGTTGAAAATATTGCCTAGCCACTTGAAGTATGTGTTTTTGGGAGACTCATCTATATTACCCGTTATAATATCTTCAAAATTAAATGATTTGCAAGAGCAAAGACTGTTAGATACATTGAAAAGATATAAGAAAGCTTTTGGTTGGACCTTAGCTGATATTAAGGGAATCAGTCCTTCGATCTGTATGCATAGAATTATATTAGATGAACAATATAAACCGAGAGTTGATCCATAAAGGAGATTAAATCCAATAATGAAAGAAGTAGTTAATGAGGAAATTTTGAAATGGTTAGACACTAGAATTATATATCATATTTCAGATAGTGCATGGGTAAGTCCAATTCATTTTATTCCTAAGAAAGAAGCAGTGACTGTTGAAACAAAAGGAAATAATGAATTAATACATATTAGACAAGTTATTGGGTGGCGTATTTGCATTGATTATAGAAAATTAAACACTGCCACCAGGAAAGATCACTTCCCTTTACCCTTTTTAGATCAAATAGTAGATAGACTTGCTGGACACAAATATTTTTCAGATGGATATACCGGTTACCATTAAATTTCTATTTCTCCTGAGGATCAAGAAAATACAACATTTACTAGTCCTTTCGAAACTTTTGCTTTTCGAAGAATGCCTTTGGTATTATGTAATGCACCTACAACATTCCAGAGATGTATGATGTACATATTTAATAAATTAATTGATGATGGATTAGAAGTATTTATGGATGATTTTTCTATATTTGGAACAACATATGACACATGCTTAAATTACCTTGAAAAAGTTTTAGAGTTTTGCAAAAGAACTAATTTAGTTCTAAATTGGCAGAAATGTCAATTTATGGTTGGAGGAGGAATTATATTAGGCCATAAAATTTTGAAAGATGGTGTGGAAGCAGACCCTGCAGAAATTCAAGTTATATCTTAACTAACACCTCCTACTAATGTAAGAGAGGTTAGGAGTTTTCTTGGACATGATGGATTTTACAGGCGTTTTATTAAAGATTTTTCATAAATTACCAAACCTCTATGCCAACATTAGAATAGGACAAGAAATTTGAATTTACTGAAAGCTGTTTAAATGCCTTTGAGTTATTAAAGGAAAAATTAATCATAGTCCCTATTATAGTTTCACCTAATTGGGACAAACCATTTGAATTGACGTGTGATGTTAGTGATTATGCTATTGGAGTTGTCCTTGGACAAATGTATGAAAAGATTTTTAAAGTTATATACTATGCTAATAAAATTATTAATGATGCATAAATTATTTATATTGTCACTGAAAAAGAGTTACTGGCTATTGTGTATGCTTTAGATTAATTTAGATCTTATTTAATTGGAGCTAAATGTGCTGTGCATACTGATCACTCTGCTATTAAATATCTGATGCAAAAGAAGGATGCCAAACCAAGGTTGATTAGATGGATACTTTTGATGCAAGAATTTGATCTTATGGTTATTGATAGAAAGGGAATTGATAATCAAATTGCTGATCATTTGTCAAGATTAGAAAATCATGAATTATCTGACACTGACAATAAAATTACAGACAGTTTCCCTAATGAACAACT
>NEWO01000322.1:558837-581343 GCA_003013225.1 Phalaenopsis aphrodite | reverse complement strand
ATTTTTAATGAAAAATATTTTCACTAGATACAGAATGTCTAGGATGATTATCACTGACGGAGGTTCCCATTTTAGGAATAAATATATTTAGAGATTGGCAAAAAAATTTAATATTATTCATAGAATCTCTACTGCCTATCATCCTCAAACCAGTGGGTTAGTCAAAGTTTCTAATAGAGAGATTAAACAAATACTTGAAAAGACTGTAAACCATAGTAGAATAGATTGGTCCACTACACTGAATACCACATTATGGGCTTATAGGACTGCTTATAAAACTCCTATTGGAATGACTTCTTATAGACTGATTTTTGGAAAGACTTGTCACTTACCAGTAGAATTGGATCATAAAGCATATTAGGCGATTAATGAATTCAATTATAATTTGAAAGATGCTGGTAAAAAGAGATTGTTACAATTAAATGAATTGGAAGAATTAAGAAATAAATCTTATGATAATGACAGAATTTATAAGGAAAAACTAAAGTTATGGCATGATCAGAAGATTAACTAAAAGAACTTTGAATCAGGACAAGAATTTTTGCTTTACAACACTAGGATGAAGTTATTTCCTGGGAGATTGAAGTCTTGTTGGTTAGGAAATTTTACTGTGACTCAAGTTTATACTTACGGAGCTGTTGAAATTGAAGATCAAAAAATGGGAAATAGATTTAAAATAAATAGAAAAAGGTTAAAACCATATTTTGAGGGTAAAAGTCCAAATTTTAAAGAGGTTTTTATGATCAGTCATCCTGAATGACACCTGAATAGGTTAGGCTGACGAAGATAAACCAAGCTCTTATTGGGAGGCAACCATATTTATCTTTACTTTAATAGCAATTATAGTAGTTTTTATTTGAAATTATCATTATTTTGTGGTAGTATTAAGCTCTACTACTCTTAGTTACCCTTCACTCATCATAAGAATTGGATCCATGAGAAAAATTAGAAAGCATTTGGATTAAAGCAAAACTGTGCAATTTTTTCCTTGGGGGCCGACAGTGCCCCAACGCCGTCGACGGCGCCCCCGACGCTTCCGAAGGCGCCCCCGACGCCCCCGACGGTGGGTTTTTCCTGAGAGTCTAGGCAAAATTAAGAGGCGCACTGACAGCACCCTCGACTCCACCGATGGTGAGACCAGTGAGATGGAAACTGCTTGGGTTCAAATGGCAGTTTTTGGCAGTTTTTGGGCGGGAGTTACCCTTCTAAACTCAAAAATTTGATTCCTAGCTCATATTTTCCCTTTAAAAATAAAGTAAAACTCCACCAATTTCATTCCTATGACGTTAAATTCCCCCAATAATCCCAGAATGCGAGTTTTCAATTTGTGAAAGTTTATTAGTGCGGAAGCGCAGCGAATCTTCAACAAGTTACTGATGAAGAAAAGATTGATAAATGAACGAGCATTCGTAAATCGAGGATTGAATAATCCCACGACGGTAATTGAAGAAACGATAGTGGGGCAAATATGTGAAGTGTTGTGCTACACTACCGCCGCCGTGGTTGTTCCTGTGGTAAAAGAATTTTATGGAAATTTACATGGAATCAACCAATGAATTGTTTATGTGTGAGGAAGATGGATCAATTTCACTCATGCACAAATCAATGAATTATACTTGATCAAAAACATTCATGTCTGCCAATATTCCAATTTCATCCCAACGAGAAACCAGATGATTGAAATTTATCAATATTTAACAGATGAAACTGACGACTGAGAAACAAGAGAAAATGGGTATGTTAGTTTTTCTACGACACTTCTAAATCCCGTTTTGAAACATTGACACTTTTTCATTTCTGTAAAACTGTTACCGACAATGAAGATCGCTAAAGTTTCTAAAGAAAGTGCTATTTTGAATTATTGCATCCTAAGGGGACTGTCGATCGACATTGGATCAATAATTGTGAAGTCAGTTTTGGGCCTGATCGTTGATGGATCAACATATGGGCTTGGACACCCTTCCACAATTTTCTCACTTTGCAGTCAGTTCCAAGTGTCCTACGAAAATTGGGAAAAGGTACTTCTACCTTGGAAGCCTTTGGATCCAACTGAGATATTCCCAGCTTTTGAAGATGAAAATGACATGGTCATTATAGTAGATCAATCATCTTAGAATTCATTGACAATTCAACCCTTAATTCCTGACAAGTCTCTGATGATCCTGCACCGAATCAAGAAATTGGAAAAGGAGGTACAAAATGTCATGAATACGATTAATAATATCTCTGATTTCTTCGATCATCTAGACTGGAGGATAAAAGAACATTTTGATCATTCAGGGCATTTAGAAGATAATTTGATATGACTGATGAGGAGGATGAAATTGATAAAGGATGATTCTAATGAAGAATTTCCATTCGATCCTTGTACAACCTCTTCGTTCATGTGCAATCAATGGGTGATCTCAGAGGAGAATCTAGTATTGAATCTGAAGAATAGTAGATTTATATTACTACCTGTCTGCCTATCTATGTATTTTAATTTGAACTTTGTATTTGCTTTGCTTTAGAATTATGCTTTTAGATCTCTGTATAGTTGAGACTAAGCATAGGATGTTTTGTTTTCAGCGTTTTGAGTGTTGTGGCTTGGGTTGCGATGCTGAATTAATGTATTAAGGTTGAGAACATACCAAACTTAGGTGTGTTATGTAACGTATATTGTACCCCTTAGAATTTATATATAAATGTGACGTTTTGTGTTGTGAAAGTTTATATGTGCTAAGTACATCGTTTAGTCACTTAAAATTATGCATATAATGATTGAAAAGTTGTCGTTAAGGCTTGAATTTGATCAAAATTACAAGAATTCAAGATTTGAACCAAAATCAATAGAGCCCGCCGACGGCGCCCTCGACGCCGCCGACGGTGGATTTTTTCTGAGACTTATGATTTAATTCCAATAAAGCACACCGACGGAGCCATCGATTCTGCTGATGGCGAGCTTGCGAAAAAACACCTTTAACCGTGATTTTGACTAGTCAACCGCCACTATTCATCATCCCCTTCCTCCTAAAAACGTCATTTTTGACCTAAGTCTTGAAAGATCTTGGATTGGGAGGCCATTTCAACGCTTTTTGACACCGGATTTGATCATCTTTAAGTAAGAGAATCACTTCAAACTAAAATTATTTAATTTTCACCATGGATTTCTTCCACATTGAGGAGATCCAAAAAATTTGAGAATGTGAAGAAAATTTGGGAAGAAATTCATGAATCTCAATGTTGAACTCGTAGAACTACTATTGGAAGCCATGATTTGCATATTTGAAGTAATTTTTAGAATTTTTCTATAATTTGATTAGATTGAAATGGCTCCACTACAAAAGAGACGAGTTGAGTTCGACGAGTCTCGCTTCATCAATGCGATGGCTTAAAAAAAATTTAGTTCAATATTTGAAGGAAAGAAGTGGATACAAGATCAAGTTTTTGAAAGTTCGGGAGGACAAATTGAACGAGTTATTGCCGAGCGGAGGTAGGAAAACTTTTTTTACACCACCAATAAAGCTGAGGCAAATGTTGTGAAGGAGTTCTACGCCAATCTAATCTATTCTGAAGATGGAATTGTTCAAGTGCAAGGATTTTCTGTTGAATTTACTGCCGCCCGCATCAACACCTTTTACAAAGTCCCAGACTCTTATAGCTGGCAATATGAATCCTTTAGTATGATGGATGACCCCTTGAATGATGTGATCAACTTTCTCACTGATGGGAAAGGAACAGGGAAGATAAAGCAACAAGAACGGGTAAATTTTTCTGCTTCCATGTTGAATTTCACCTCTAAAGCGTGTCACTATTTCATTTCCTCTACTCTGTTACTGACTTATCACCATAGTGAGGTAACTAGAGAATGAGCTATTCTGAATTTTTGTGTTCAGAATAATAGAACTATAATTGTTGGGAGAATTATTCTTAAGAATATATTGACTACGACAAGGAGTGAGACAAGTAGAGGTCTATGACATCCTGACCTTATTTATGCAATTTGCAAACTTTCTAGAGTTGAAAATGGAGATGAAGAATGGGTTTACCCTATGAAACCAATTAGTAAGGCCAATTTAAAAACTTGTAAATCCCATGAGAAATGGAGTACTGGGAGTAGAAGTCAAGAACCTTCTACTAGTAGATATGTTCCCTCTACAAGTTACGACCTTCCACCTTCTAGTTCCCCTACCCTCACTAATTTGCTGAATGAGTTGACCTTGCAGCGGAAGAGCATAGAGTAAATAAATGAAAGAATTTGAGGTTTATACAGTTGATACGATCATGATAGTGAGTACCTTCAGAGGCATGCAAATTTTGAGGTAGCCTATTATGAAGCTCAGGCCTGGCACTACAGAGGTGAGCCTGATGTTACTTTTCCAGAGTGCCCCCAATATACTCAGTATCAACCCAATCCACTTGCTGATTAAGGCGATGAAGAGATAGTTTGGGATTTTGATATTTGAATGTAATCGATGTACTTATATGTGTACTTTTATTTCTGTAATCTTTTTATAATAGAAATGGATGTTTTTGTGTGTTTGGACTTTCATTTACATTGTTATGTTGCACTTGGATAATTTTAATTTTTGTTATAAAGTTACTGTTATAGTTAAATTTCAATGTGTAGTTTAATAGATGTTGAGTAGTATTGTGAATTGTAATGTAATGTTATTTTTATTTTGCATTTTAAATTGTTTTGTTTAGTATTGTGGTTGTGTTGTGCTTGTTTAATGTTTTAGTTTTATATTTATTTCAAAATTTCATTACCTAGAAATTTCTCTAATAATTTATATGTGTAGAAAGCTCCTAATATTATAGACCAGGTGAAGTAGAAATGTTGAGAAGGCCTGCAAAAATTTTAGAATGACAAAAATGCCTAAAATGCTGAGTTATGATTTATATTTAGAGTTTTTCTTTCCACGTGTGTTATTTTATATTGAAAAATTTAAGTTTGGGGAGGGAAGAAAAAGATTAACTATTAGATGTCCTCTATTTAATTATTTTCAAAAATTATTTATATGAATTTATGTAGTGAATTTAATTCAGGTAACTATATTTTGGTAGCTATTTAAATATTATAGTTGATTTAAAGAAATATTTTTGTAATAAAAATTAATTTTATAACTTAAGATATTTAGTATAAAAGAATAAGATTATAGTTAACTATTTAAAGTAAAGGAAACTATATTTTGAAGTATTAAGAAGCTGGAAATTCATTTGAGAAGAAAAGATGTGGGCACAATGATGTAAAGGCTATCACATATTTATAAGGTAAAGGAATGCTTTGAGTTTCAAATTTAGGGAAAGAAAGGTGATGTTCAAAATCATTAAAGGCTACCTAGATATAGTAATCCTCACTTGAAAAAGGAAAAAGAAAGAATTGAAAACAAACCCTAAAAAGAAAAGAAAAATGTATAGGATTGAAAGCAATCCAAATGAAAAAGAGAAAAGAAAGAAAAAATAAATTATGGAAGTGAGGAAAAGCTTGAGGATATGCCTAATCAAAAATTTTCCTCACTGGACCTACCTAAAGGGAAAACCTAAATACATTCCTGAACTTATATTTATGGAATAGATCTTTTACTAGTAGAGTTCTCTGAAGTTCCTATCTTTTGAATATTCTAAGTGACTTAATATTGCAACATATAGTCATTCTTGAAAAAAAAAAGACTAGAACTCTTAAACTTGATGCCTAGATAATCTTGTGGCTACAGAGTTAATTCAATTACTTGAATTTTTTCTGAAAATCTTACTATGATATTTATTTAAATCAAACTTATAGTATTTCTGAAATAAAACTTTACTACAGTAGATCATAACTTTTATGTAGTACTAAAATTACTTGAGGACAAGTAATAGTTATGTTTGGGGGATTTTAACCAGAGGAAAATATGTTGAGATTTTCATACCTATTTTATACTGTTTTTTATGATATTGCACTTTAAAGAAAGGTATTTTTTATGTTTTGTTGCAGGAATGATGTATTAGGGTCATTAGAGCAAAAAGATGCAAAAAGGAGCAAATTTGGAGCAAAAAGGACCAAAATGTGAAGAATTGAACTAGGGCGTAAACGACACTATCGACCCGCCGACGACGAGATTTAATCGAGACTCCAGAATTAATTCATTATGAAGGTCCGCCGACAATGCCCTCGAGGCCGCAGACGGCGAGCTCGACGGTTATGCCCAATCAAGCTTTGGATAAGGCCAAATTTTGGAGGAAGCTTAGGTAGCTCTTGGGAAAGCTCATCCACAACTTTAAAAGACTGTTTTGGACAAAAATTAGAAGGGCCCTGAAAGCTTAGAAGTCCTGGAGAGTTCCTTGAGGTTAGAAAGGTTCCAATAGTGTGTAAAAATTTTGAGGAATTCTTCGAGAGATTGTAAGAGTGGAGGGAAAGTGAGAGATTTCTTCCTCCTTGCTGCTTCGAAGAGAAATTTTATGTGCTATAAAGAAAGAAAGAGATTAAGAGGAACTTTGAGGAGTTTTCTTGGGGAGAAATTAGAGATAAATTATTTACTTGTTGTAGTTTGTATGATTTTGATTTTATATATGGATTCAGAGTTTTGTTGTGTTTTCCCCATGAGATCTGAGTAGTTTTCTCTGTCTTTCTTCTTGTCTCATGATTTGTGAAATGGTGATTTGAAATGGTGAAGCCATGAAAATGTTTAAGAAATTGTGATGATCTTTTCACTTTGATCTTCATTTACTTTCAATCTGGTCAATTGATTTGTTAAAATATGTTAACTTTTACAACTAAAGTGAAGACTACATCCAAGATTCAGGGAGGTCAAAGCCCTTGGAAGTTGGGTGCAAAGAAATAGGAAAATAATATTATCGGGCGTAGAATTGGAGATTTTAAAGTGACAGACTAAAATCCCCAATTTAGTCCTATCATTTTGGTGCTGAAGTGTAGATGTATGCCCTCAGCTAAGGGGAACGTGGGAGCTCTCAATTGAGAGTCAGTATCCTCCCAACCTAGCCGAGATTCAGCAAACAAGCATAGGATTAGTCAAAGTTCTTTAAGCCTAGACCAAAGGGTAAGGAATAGGTATGCTTTTATTTTGCACAATATAGTTTGAACCGATTCACTTTATCCATTCACTATAATTTCTTGACAAGGAGAAGGATGTTTTCTTATATATTGAATATCACATTTAAACCTTTATCATTAGTTATTTAATAATTATTAAAATTACGTAATTATTTCAATTACCTATTAGTGATAGATAAGAAAATTGACCTTCATTGTTGTGGTTAAAGTATTACTTTTCTAAAATCTTAGTTTGTAGTTGTAAACTTACTCCCTGTGGGTTCGATATCTAGAACTCCATTAGAGCCCTATATTACTTGAGCGATACGTATACTTACGTTGATAAGTGTGACTTTACAATTATTGAATATTTATTTCATCCACATTTATCAAATCTATAACTATTATTAAGGAGTTGGTACAGTTGCTGAGGAAGTAAATCTTTTAGCAGCAGTACTAAATACTTATATTTTTAAGCATATATAAAGTCGCAGTCATCGTACTTGTGGTGAAATAGTTTTATGCAAATCTTCATGAGAACAATTTATGATTTTTGATGATTGAGAATGTGCCATATTATCATTATTCAAATTTTACCCCTACGAGAGACAATATTAATGAACTCTACCGGTACCTTATAGATGAAGATGCAAATTAAGAGGCCAGAGATGATGGAAATGTAAGTTTTTTTTCATCATTATTAAATCGTACTTCTAAAAAAAGTCACTTCTTCATTGCATCGAAATTACTACCCACCATGAAGATCATTAAGGCAACAAAGGAGAGCACTATTTTAAATTATTGTATTCAAACTGGAAAACCTGTTGAAATCAGAGCCATAATTGTTAAATTTGTTTTGGGTTTGATTGTGAATGGATCTACAACTGGAATTAGACATCCATCCACTTTTTTCTACCGTGCAGTCAATCCCAAGAAACTTATGAAAGTTGGGAAAAAGTAATTCTTCCATGGAAGCGGATGGATCCTGAAGTCTATTGCAGTTGCATTGGAATGGGAGATGAAAATGATATGAATCTGTTGATGGATCAAGGATATCAAAATTCATCACCTCTTCAACCCTACTATAATTTGAATGAACTTTTGAAGAGAATCAATAAAATAGAGAAAGAGGTGCAAAATCTTATTCATGTAATTGGAAATATTTCTAAAATGTTGGATCATCTAGATTCGAGGCTTAATGAACATTTTGAACATACTGGGCGTATTGAAGATGGTTTGGTATGTATGTTCAAGAAACATTCTTGGATTGGAGTGGATTCAACTGATGAGCTTCCATATCGACCCTTCTTCAACCTGTATGTGCACTACCAAGCACTGAGAGATATCAAGGAGGATGAGGGGGAAGAAGATGTTTGAACTTAATTTATACATGCAACATTTTATTTAGTACTGCTTATTTTAGTTTGTTGAGTTGGATTACATTTCCTTTCTATTGTTGCACTATCTATGTTTCTGCTTTGTATTTTTATGTTTAGATTTCAGTGTTAAGATGTTGATTTTGCTTTAGAGCACTGAATTGGATGTTTATAGACTTTAAAACTGTTCGTTTGTATTAGCGCGAATTTTATATATATAAGCAAGTTTTGTGTTGTTTGATGAAAGTTTGGTGTTAGAATGATGTTTATATATACTTAGAAATGTTTATTTGAGTTAATTAGAGGTTTACATAAAGTGGTACGGAGTATATTTTGATAGAAACCAAAATCTGGTGAATTTAAGCTGTGGCGCATGATGCGCCAATTTACAGAGCACCGGTGCATGATGCGCCAAAAACCCAAACATGTGAGATCACCTAGAAAACCAAAACATTGCACATACAAGCTCCATTTTCACTGATTGTGTTGTCTCCTACCTCTAAACCTTGACCTAGGGCTTCTTATTGAGGATGATAGAGAAGATTTTGGAGGCTAAAAATCTTAGATTTCATCTTCTCTTGGTAAGAGCATCACTTTAACTTAGAAATTTTTTATTTTCACCATGGATTTTTCCTCCATTACAGAAGAACTGAAATTTGTGATTTTTTATGAAAAAGCTTGAAGAAAGCTCATGGTGAAAGTTTCTTAACAAATGATCTTGCTTTAGGAGTTAAATTTTTTATTTAGTAATTTTTTTAAGAATTTATTTGGACTATCATAGAATTTCCAATGGCTCCCCGTGTTAAAAGAGGAAGGTCATCTAGAGATTTTTATTCACAAAGATTTGCTTACTTCAAGGCCCAACATAGTTATAATACTCAAATGAAGACCATAAGATTGATCCAAGAATGGGCATTTGCAAACATGAGTTGAGAGATCGAAAGGTAGATCCTTGCCAAAAATTGGGAAAGATTCAGCTACTTAACTACAGTGGCAACTGTCCCCATGATTTTGGAGTTTTATTCTAACTTAAGGTTCACTGCTGATGACCATATACTGGTTAGAGGTAAATAAGTTGAATTTATTGTTGATCGGATCAATACTTTTTATGGGTTAAGCGGTGTATTTTTTTTATGAATATGTTTCATTTGTGATGATTAGTGCTTTCCTTTCTGACGGATGGAAGAGGAGAGTGGAAGATTAAGAATAATAAAATAGTTAACTTTCCTACTTCCTTGTTGACTAGCTAGTCAAAGGTATGGAATCACTTTATTTCTGCTAGATTGTTTCCAAAAAAACATCTTTTTAATGTTACGAAAGATAGATCTTTGTTGAATTATTGCATTTAGAACATGAAAGCAATGTTGGTGCACTTATAGTTCATCATGCTCTTAGTATAGCTTACCGCTCTACAACTAGTGGCTTTGGATACCCTGCTTTGATTTTCACTTTATGTGAATAATCAGGAGTAGAGTCCAATAGAAATGAAGAAAGATAACAACCACAAAATCCTATTCTAGGGCATATGATTCAGAGAGTTGAATCATTTGTTGAATATAGGGTTGGAAGAAGGGATAGACCATCTACATCTGTTGCAGGGGCATCTATTGCTCGCCTTGCATCATTAGAAAGTATTATGGACCAATACATGATTCAAAAAATGGACATAATTAATATGCAAAGCCAGTTGGGAAAGATTGGAGCAAAAAATGCTTATATTGATGAATATCAATAAAGGTGAGTTTGAGATGATATTGATTTTGAGAATGCTATGGTGAAATATTTTAGGGGTGAAACCAATGTAGAATTTCCTCCTTGCCGCAATTTTACTTCATATGCTTCTATTCAGGATGAAAATGAGGAAGATGAAGAAGATGATGATGATGATGAAGATGATGTGGAAGGAGATGAAAACTGATATTTTTATGAGTTTAGTGTAGTTTGTTTTTGATTTTGTTTGTTATCTGAGATTGCAATGTGTTGTATTTTCATTTTATAGGTATTGTAGTAAAAAATTTTATGTTGTGTTGTGAACATAATTTTAATAGTAATTGAAAACTTTTACTTTTTCTGGATTTTTAGTATTTTCAATTTTTTTTCTTCAGTTTTTGTATTTCTACTTTTAATTCTCATCAAATTCTTTAAAATATATTACATTTTATTTAATGCCTTAAAGCTTGTATGTTTTTTAAGTTAGTACCTATAGTATACCAGAGCCCAGTTTCATAATCAGAAATCCTCTACTGGTCACTTTATATTTTTATGCATTTATTGTTTTCTTTCACCTACTAAAATTTTGTACTAAACCTTTTTTAAAATTAATTAAAAACCTAAGTTTGGGGGAAGAAAAGTTTCTTTTGAAAAGAAGTAAACTAAATTAACTATATTTTTAAAAATTAATTTAACATGACCTAGGATATTAAGATTTTACTTTAAATGATTATACTTATGTTTATCAATATTGTGGTAAATTTAAGTAAAAAGTTTTTAATAATGAAGGCCAATTCTAAAGTTAAATATATTTGGTATGTTAGGAAAAGTCTAAGCTTTTCTATTTAAGGAAGTTGTATTTTTGAAGTATTAAGAATTTTAGAGTTTCATGTAAGAAAAAAAATGAGACGTTATGAAAAATCATAAACTATTATGAATTTATACAGGAAGAAAGGTATAGAGTTTTAAATTTTAGAAGAGGATAGTGAAGTTCAAAATTATTAAAGGTTATCCATATATAGTAATTCTCACTTCAAAAAGAAAAAGAAAAAGAAAAGAAAGGATTGAAAAACTCCTAAAAGAAAAAAAAATAGGTGAGGAGAAGCTTAAGGAGATGCCTAATAAAAAATTGGCTTAATTTGAATCAACATAAGGAAGGAGCTTTATTACATTTTCTAAACATGTATTGGAATATTAGTAGTATTCCTAGTAAAGTTTTAATGAAGTTATTTTCATATGCATGTTCTAAATGTCCTTAATATGACAAATTGAAATTCTTCTTGAAACGAATATAGATTTAATAATCATAAATTTGATTACTAAAGTATTCCTAGACTTAGAGTTTGAATCTAAGTTCTTAAAGGTTTTTCTTAAATTTAGCTATTCTATTTATTAAACTAAAGTATAAAAGTTATAATTAAATTCTATCTTAAGTTATATGCTTTTATGTAGTAAAAGTGTCACTTGAGGACAAAAAACATTTAAGTTTGGTGAATTTTGACACACCAAAATAATATATTGTTTTAAGTACATATTTTATGCTTATTTTTTGTGATATTGCACTTTAAAAAAGGGCATTTTGATGTTTTTTGTTGTACGTATATTTTTTTTAGGCATTTGGAGAAAAAAAGGCAAAATGGACGAAATTTTGAGCCAAAATAATGAATTTTGAAATTATAACGCATGATGTGTCATTTGACATGGAGTTGGCACATAATGCCCCGGAGATGACTTTTTGCAGATTAAGATGGTTCCAGACAAGTTTTGCTCAAATTTTCAAAGGGAAACTTGTTCTAAACACCTCTTGAGGTAATCCAATGTATCTAGACACTTTGGAAGGTTCTTTTATGAAGGGATATGTCTCTTGGATCAAATGACACATCTTTGAATTCAAAAGAGTTGACTTTTTAATGAAATTTTGGAGAGAATTTTGAATTCCTTTTGAATGGAGGCAGCCCCTAATAAAAGAGGAAAAGTTCAAAGAGTTGAGAGAGAGTTGGAAGGGGGACAAAAAGGCCAGAATGTGGCGGCGTGAAAGGCAAGGAAAAGAGAGGGAAGGTGAGAGTTTTTTTCTTCATTGCACTTCTAAGAGAGAATCGAGTGTGTATGTAAAGAGAGAAAGGCTTGGAGATAACTTCTAGGGATTTACTTTGGAAAGATTGTGAGATAAATTGTATCTTCTATTACTTTTATTATGTAAACTTGTTTCTATACATGAAATCCATGTTTTTTTTTTATCCTTCTTATGAATTTTGAGTAATCTTTTTTATCTTTCTCACTACTTTGAGATATAATTTTGTGAAGGATTGATTATGCTATATATGGTTTTAAATGTTAAAAATTTGGATGATTTGAACTTCGATCTTCATTTACTTTTCGATCTGACCAATTGAAATGTTAAAAAATGTTGAGAAACATATGTTCTGAAATGAGATATGATTTTTACAATAGGGTGAGAGTCACATTTGATTTCATGGGAGATGTCTAGGATGAGAGTCATCCATAAAATTAAGTACAAATAAATAAGGAAATATATTTTGTAGGATGCAGAATTGGAGATTTTAAAGTGATAGATTAAAATCCCCAATTTGGTCTAGTGATGCAAGATTGTAACCCATCATAGGAGGGAGTAGTGAGAGATCTGGAGTGGCAACTAGTATCCTTCTAGCCTAACAACGGAATTACAGACCAAAACCTGGATTATTCAATGTTCTTTGAAGCACTCCGAAGAGGTTATAGAATAGGATTGCACTTAGTTTTAAGTTTGTTAACTTTATTCTTTCAACTTCATTTTATATAACATTCACTTTAGTAGTTAACATTGAAACTTTGAACATTACTTTTATTTTTGAATTTTTAATTTATAAAATAATTTTAAAAATGTACTTATAGGTTTTTCCAACTTCCATGTGGGATCGATATCTAGGACTCCATTAGAGCCCTTTATTACTTGAGTGATACGTATACTTATGTTGATTTAAAGGGGATATTGCAGTTTAGAAAGAGATTTAAAGATAAATTATTTTCATAAAAGGTATTTTTGTTAGGAATATAGTGTATATTTATTGTAATATTTGTCATGTGTATTTTGTAATATTAAAAAATATTTCCAAAATTTACCCACTAAATATGACCGCATCACTTCTTTCCATACATCTTCCCACTGGGAGTTTATACAAAATTATGTTGCAAGTGACTTCAGAAAGGTGTATCTAGCTGATGAAGGACCTTTGAACGTGGTGGGAATGGGAGACATTGACCTTGAACACCCTAACATAAGTAAATGAACTCTGAAAAAGGTTAGACACACTCATGAGTTGAAGAAAAACATCATTTCTATTGGACAACTCGATGAGGGTGGTCATTCAGTAGTGTTCTCAGATATCTTCGGGATGGTTACAAAAGAGGCACTGATACTAGCTCGGGGTAAGAAAACTAGTACACTAAATATGACTACTGGTTCAACTAACAGTGGTGATACTACTATTGTAAAGAGCACAACAGATTTGTGGCATTGCAGGCTTGGCCACATAAGTCAGAGAGGTCTGAAAGAACTTTAGTCCAAAAACAAGCCACCATAACTGAAGTCAGTTGATCTCAGCATGTTTGAGAGTTACATTATAGGGAAACAGAAGAAGGTAAGTTTCTTGAAAAGCAGTAGAGCGCCAAAGGCAGAAAAACTAAAACATGTACACACAGATGTGTGGGGACCTTCTCTAGTGGTATCTCTTGAATGCTCTCATTAGTATGTCACATTTATTTATGACCACAACAAAAAAATATTGGTGTATTTCTTGAAGCATAAATCTGATGTATTTAATGTGTTCAAAAATTAGAAGGCCAAGGTTGAGACAGAGACAAACTTAAAATTGAAATGTCCAAGAAAAAGTTCAATTTGAACTAAGTCTAAGTTTGATTAGGCTTAAGATAGATCTAGGTTATGCTAGGCAAAAATGGGGTTTGAACTAAAATTAGGTCCAATTCAAGTTAACAATATATGTTGAAGTTAGGTTTAATTTAAATTAGACCTAAAGGACTTGGGATAGGTCTAAGTTATGTTAGGCTTAAGATTAGGTCTAAGGTTGTTGTTTGGGTCTTGATTCTAACATTATAGATGTGTAAAATTAATAAAGTTAACTCCGCTTTGCAACAACACCAAAAACTTAACTTGTTATTTATGAATAAGAAATTGAAGCAATTTATGTTGAGATTCTATGCAAGTATACATATCATTATCAAGTGATATAGGACTTTCTATTTAAGCCCCAAATATCGATTGATCCCGAATATTTATATGCAACAATATAACAATGTATTTGATTATATTTTTCACTTATTTTTCCTTACTTTGAAACAATACCAAAAACTTGATTCTAGAGAAAATAAGAATTTAAATTATTAACTTAATATATATTGGGATACTACGCAAGTATACGTATTATTATCGAGTAATATAGGACTTTTTTACTAAGCCCCGAATATTGAACCCACAGGATTTGTTCACATTATGCGATAATTAATGTAACCAAACTTGTTACTTTAAAAAATCAAATACTTAAACTATAGTTTTTATCACAGGAATAAAATTTAAACTTTTTTTGGTATTTTTAAACTTTGTAAATGACATAAAAACTTAATAAATATAACTTAAGTTTACGTAAAAGAAAACAATTGAATATGAACGGTCTTTCTTCTTATCATGGATCAATAATAAGTAAAGGAATTTTGTTCTAGAAATATTCAAATTTTGTTTTGCCAAAAAGGAGAAATATTATTCTTTACCCTTACTAGAAATGCTATAAAGAACATTGGCTAATTTAAAGTTTAAATATTTCTAAAGACCGGTTAGGCAGGGAAGATACTAGCTATCAATCTAGAGTT
This sequence comes from Phalaenopsis aphrodite, assembly GCA_003013225.1. Lineage (NCBI taxonomy): Eukaryota > Viridiplantae > Streptophyta > Magnoliopsida > Asparagales > Orchidaceae > Phalaenopsis > Phalaenopsis aphrodite. The sequence continues at coordinate 566,364 of NEWO01000322.1, read as the reverse complement.
CCCTCGGTTCCCTTCACCTGGGGGCTAACATCTCGTATCAAAACCTAAAACAATAAACCAGGTTGGGGGCTATAGTCTGTCACTCTAAAGACCTCTAACTCTACACCCTTCAAAGATTATAACCCTATTTATTTACACTCAATCAAATGAACTGCATTCTCATTCATACAATCTCATGTGATTCTTTTCGATTGTTGACTGAGACAATACCATCCCAATTTTTACATGTTTTCACAACAAATTTTAACATTTAGATGGGCCAGATCAAGAAGTAAATGAAGTGCATTGAATTAAATCATCACAACTTCTTCCAACAATAAAGATTAATGCCCTCCACAACTTCCATCCAACACTTTAATTACTTATCATTTTAAGGCAAAAGATAAAGAAATTACTTATCATTTTAAGGCAAAAGATAAGGAAAACTACTTAGAATCCAAGGAGAGAACAAAACCACACTTTAGTTTAAAAGTAGAAATCATTGTCAAACCAATAAGAAGTCTCAATTAAAACCAAAAGTAGTTTAAAACAAATATAAAAATTTATCTCAAAAACAACACTCTTAACTCTCAAATTAAAACTATAAATAAAAGGAAAATTAATTTGTGGTGCCTGAAATTTTCTTCAAAAGTTTCTCCATGAACTTCTTCAAGAACCTTTCAAAACTTCTTCAGATTTTTAGGACTCTCCTCCTCAAAAAGTCTCAACTTCCTTCTTTTATAATTTTCTAAGAGGTGTCTTGGTATCTCATCAAAATGTGTCTTGATTCAATATATTTACCATGAGATGCCTCCCTTCACAAGTTCTTTAATTATCTTTTCATCCTTGATGGTTATAACCACCCATTTTAGCCAATAGGTGCCTTAAATGTCTCTTTAAGAGTTGTCAAAATGAATTAACTCATCAAGTACCCGTCACTGGCACTTAAGCGCGGAGCCCTTAGTGCTTAGGCGCAACCCTCTTTATTTCACTGGAGCTTAAGAGTCTGATCTAGCACTTAGGCGCCAAAATACTTTTGCATCATTTTTGCATTTTTGCTCTAAATTTAATCATTTTTCACTCTTTTTAGCATTTTTCACCTTTTTTACTTATACTTGAAAGAGAAACACACAAATATCCTCCATTAAAGTGCAATATCTCAAAAATAGGTATAAAAATGTGTCTAAAAATATGATATATTTTAGGTGTATCATTGATCCCACGAGGAAGGTGTAAATTTGTAATGGAGATTTAAATCAGGAAATTCACAATGAAAAAGAAAATCTACTGCACTAATTTTCAAATGTTTAGGATGTTAACATAACTAAATTACCAACTACAAGCAAAACTGTAAAGCAACGCTAAGCAATAACTACCAAACTATATTTTTGTGACAAAGTTATCAAATATGAGAAAACATCTTTCCCACTACATTGAGTTTTTGGTTAAATGAGAGAGATAAATGGTTTTAAATTGTCTTGTGTCAAATAGGATCAATTTTAATTCTCTACCCTCAATTAAGTGTTATAGAGAATCATTGGCTAATCCTGAGTTTAGTCTCTAAATCCATGGTCAGGCTAAGAGGATAATGGTTCTCACTCCATAGCTCCCACTTACCTTCCCCTAAAGGTTGACTCTCACTTTAGTTCTTAAGCACTAAGACCAAATTGCGGATTTTAGTCTGTCACCTTAGAATCTCCAATTCTTTGCCCAGTAATATATATTTTCCTACTTATTTGCAACCAATTCCATGAAAAAAACACTCCTTCATGGAATCGAATGTGATTCTCACTTTGTTATGAAACTCATACTCCATTTCCCTGAAAGTATGTTTCACAGTAGATGTTAACATTTCAATTGGCCAAATCAAAATGTAAATGAAGAATGGAGTGAAAAAATCATCACAATTTATTTTATATTTTAAAATTGGCACATCCAAATTATCTCTACATTTCAACATATCTCAAAGTAGGGTGAAAAACAAAGAAAACTACTCATACCTCATGAGAAAGATACGACAAAATATGAATTTCATAAATAAAAGAAAGTTTAAACAATAATAATAAACAAACACCACTTATCTTTAACTCTTTCTCAAATCAAATCCCTTGTAGCTTCTCTTGGACTCTTTCTCTCTTTACAAGACTCTTGATTCTCTCTTCGAAGATGTAAGGAACAAGAAATCTCCCAGTTCTCTCTCTCTCTCCAACAAATCTTAGGAGAACTCACAGTTAGACTTACCACAATACACAATACGCACAATGGAACACTAAAGGAAACTCAGTGACACTCTAGCAGACTCCTTTTTCTGATCAAATTCCACTCTAAATAGAGCATAATGTCAGTTTTCTGAGAGTTGTATCAAATAACTCTTCAAAAAGCATCCAAATTCGTCGAATCCTTCTAGATTTTTTCCCTGCGCCGACTTTAGAGTTGTCAGCGCCCACGATGGTGTCGTCAACGCCTCTGGCTCAAATTAAATTTGTGCTCTCGGTCAAATGACGTCATCAGTGTCCATCTTGGCACCATCGATGTTGAGTATTTTTCTCCAAAACACTAGTTTGACTCCAAATTTCATACTTTTTGCTTCCTTTTTGCTCTTAGAGCTAAAAAACATCAACCTAAAATAAAACATGAAAAATACCTTCCTTTAAAGCGCAATAAAACCAAAAACGATTATAAAATATAGGTCTAAAAATACATATATTTTTGGTGCATCAAAATTTCGCAAACATAAATGTTACTTGTCATCAAGTAACTCCTTTACTACAAAAAAAAAATTGACTTATTTTGGTCTGCTAAATGTCATAGCATAACTTAAGAAAAATTTAAAGTAACTCAAATTAATACTAAAGGTATAAGAATATCTAGCAAAGTCTAAGATTTCTGATTTTCTATTCTCTTCAAAGAAACTGGAAAATTGTCATATTAAAGTCATTTAGAGGATCCATATGAAAAAGAACTTCATGAAAGTTGTAATAATAAATATGCTAATATTTAAATAAATGTTTAGGGAATGTAGTTAAGCCTTCTTTTTTAAATTAATTCAAGTGAAGCCAATTTTTTTATTAGGCATCTCCTCATGCTTCTCCTCACATATTTTTCTTTTCTTTTTCTCTTTTTCTTTTTTTTTTATGTAAGGATTACTATATCTAAATAACCTTTAATAATTTTGAAGTTCACTATCCTCTTCTTAAAGTTAAAAACTTTTTACATTACTTCTTTTAATAAATTCATATTAGCTTTAGAGATTTTTTATAAAGTTTCAATCAATTTTTTTGTATAAAACTAAAAGACTCTCAATAATTCAAAGATACAAATTCCTTTACTTAAAATGGAAATACCATAGTCTTATTCTTTCCTACCAAATACCTTACTCTCTAGAATTAACCTTTATCATTGGAATTTTTTACTTAGGCTCACAGTATATTTAGAAACACTAATATAATTATCTAAAGTTAGGATCTACTACCAAAGGTCATGTTAAAAAAAATTAAATATACCTAATTGAGGAAAAATAAAATTAAGATTCTTTCTTAAAAAAGGAATTTTTCTTCCCCCACAAACTTAATTTTTTTAAAAGACTAAGCATGAAAAACTGAAAATACAGGGTGAAAAAAAAATAGTTAATACATAAAGAAAAGACTTACCTGTTGAAGGTTCAATTTTTGAAACTTAACTCTAAAATATTGCAGGTACTAATATGAAAAGCTACAAGACTTAAAAGTTTAAATAGCATGTAATACACACACACACACACACACAGATATATATATATATATATATATATATATATATATATATATATATATATATATATATATATATATATATATANATATATATATATATATATATATATATATATATATATATATATATATATATATATATATATATATATATATATATATATATATATATATATGCTCAGAAATAATTAACAAAAAATAAATACAACAAATTACAAAAAACAAACAATAGTACTAAAATAAATTTAAATTCAAAAACAACTCTACAGACTATATTTCACAACACAACATTCAATACAAATGAAAGTATCACACTCTACAAACTAAAAGACAACAATAAAGTGAAACAAACTATAAACTAAAAAAAAGATCAGAACTATGACTAAGCAAACATCTTCACTCATCGTCTTCTTCTTCTTCTTATTCTACATCAAAGTTCTGTTGTTGATAAGGGGTAAAGATAGTGTGATTAGGAAACTATACTAAGTGGTCACCCCTCATGTATCTAACCATAACATCATCATATGCAGCATCATATTCAAACTCATCATTATGTGCATTCCTAGCCTCCAAATTTTCAATCTTCTCTCCATCCTTAGATATCTCCTTGTTGGATCATCATCTACTCCATAAGTCCCTAGAGAGTAAGGGCACTAGAAGTAGAAGAAATATCCCTACTCCTACTTCTCGTTCTCCATCAAACATGAGATTCATAGGTTTTAATATTTGCTGGCCCAATAGGTTTAAGAGGCTCAATCCTTTTCTCATCAATTTCAAAATCAACTCCTCATTGCTCACATAATGTGAAAATCAAGGCAAGGTGTCCTAATCCACCAATCTTCTGACCCAGAGCTTATAGATTATAGAGCCAACATCTAGACTGCCCATCTATTGGATATAGAAGTTGAAGATGGGATCTATCCTTAGTAACATCGCTATGGTGGTTCGTAGTTATCATTCTCGCAAATATAAAGTAATGTCAGACCTTGGATACTACATTTAACATAGAAGAAGGTAAGTTTACATTAACGTTATTCATCACCTTCCAAGCTCCTCTTCCATCAGTAAGAAATGAAATAACTTCATCCAGAGCCTCATTTGTAGCAGAGAATGTGTTGTACTCCTAGTAAAATGCTCCTCACAACTGATAATTTTTATTAATCCTCCTCTGGGTGAACTCAACCATTTTACCACAAACATAGACGTGGTCATCAGAAGTTTCTTTTAAATTGGCATAAAACTCCATGACTATGTCAATAACATAATCCATAGTAAAGTAACAGAAATTGTCCCACTAGCAAGCAACAATCAATCTCTCGACTTCACAACCCAGATTTTTGAACGCTCGATCCAGAATTATTTTCTGTTTATTCAATAGACTATTAAAATAAGCACTAGCTTTGAAGTTTATGAACCTTTGGTCATCATATTCCAATTTCCTCTTTCTTTTGCTCTTTCGTGGTGCCATTGCAATCTTTGAAAGAAAAAAAATGATAAAATCCAAAAATGTTTCCAAAATCACAATGTGGAACGTCATAAACTTAAATCCACTAACTAAGAGTTCTTCACCAATGGATTTTCTCAAAATTTGCTTCAAAAAATTTTAAAATTTTGGATCTCTACAATGTAGGAGAAATCCTTGACGGAAACCATAATTTATTAGTTCAAAGTGTAGCTCTTACCGAGGGAAGATGAAATCCAAACTTCTTTTATCTTCTAATCCCTTTAAATCTAAGTATTTGCAAGCCTTAAGGGTGTAAATCGAAGGTTGAAGGTGACCGAAGGGGAAAAAATGGCATTATCACTGTGCAATTCCTTTTAAAGTACTTGGGGACTTTAGGGTCTCGGGCGCCGTCGGCACCAGTGCCAAAAAAATTTAATTTTCATTATTTTCGCACATTAGTTATTTCCAATTCACTCTAACGAATAATTAGTCTTTTTAAACAATAATATTCTTCCTTAAATTGTCCAAAGCAAGTGTTTTTACAAACAACACAAAACAAACTTTTATATATGAAATTCCAAATTCTCACAAACACAGATTTTGAATCCCACTAACACATACACAAAGCAAATCATACTATAATTTAACATCGAAATCAAGCCAAAACACTAAAATACTAAAAACTAAACTATACATATAATTAAATTGATAGGGGTTTCAAAGCAAAGCAAATACAACATGATTTCATTAAAACATAATTAATTTTAAATAGTAAAAAACCTAACTTCTTCAATTAATCCTCTTCATCTTCAGTACAGCCTCTTCCTTTAATATCTCCCATAGACTGGTAATGCACGTACAAATTATAGAATGGTCAGTACGAGAATTGATCATTTGAATTTTCATCGATCAATTCATTCTTCTTGAACATCTACACCAAACCTACTTCAATATGTCCCGTATGATCAAAGTGTTACTTCATCCTCCAATCTAAGTGATAAAAAAGGTATAATTTTCTATCGCATTTATGATATTCTAAAGTTCCCTTTCTAACTTCTATATTTTCTTCTCCAAAACATGTGATCTTCCAACTGTATAGAGCATTTAAATGTGTCGAAGCATGTGGTGATTGATCTAAGATATTGTCCAATGCTTCATTTTCCCCCACCAGCATCGTTGATGCCAAAGCCAAAATTCCATCTGCTTCATCTTTGGTTCAAGTCATTACCAAATTTTTGTCCAATACTAATATTTGACTTGATTTATGATATACAAGATTGTGTAGGATTCTATGGTATTATTATCTCCTAATACATTATAGAAATTATAAAACAAAATACTAAGATATATATATATATATATATATATATATATATATATATATATATATATATATATATTGATGAAGGAGTTGCTTATGACTCCCTGCATGTTGAAGTAAAAAACTAGTACAGACATCAGAGAGGAAACTAGGGACATTTTTGGTTCAATACAAGAACCCAAGAACTCCCCCAAAAATTCTAGGGACCACCCCCCAAAAAAGGAAACTACAATGACTCAACAAAGAAAGTAAAGAAATGTAAAGTTGCATCTGCACCAATTGTAGTCATGTGTCCTTATAGGCAATTCTGAAGTGGGGAACTTCTAGAGTATCTCCTTGCAATAGATAATAGAGAGATGGTGGATGGTTAACAACAACCTCAGTCATTTTATAATGTGATCCAAGCTGGGCTAACCAGTTTGCAAGCTGATTTCCTTCCCTATAGATGAAAGTGAGCTAGATTTGTAACTTGGTACTAATAGCTCTGATTTTGTTTAGCCAGTATGAGTGATGTCAGGGAGCTCCATCCTCATGATTTAAAAGGTGAATAACTACAGCAGAGTCCGCTTCTAGCCAAATCATATTCCATTTAGCCTTAGTGGCAAGATTGATTGCCCAATACACAACAATGAGTTTAGTCTCTTTGGCATTAGTGGCCATAAATGGGGTGTAGAAATACAACAGGCTCTTAACCAAATGATTTCTGTAAATACCTCCCACTCCAGCTCCATTTTTTGTAAAGCTTCCATCAGAGTTAATCTTCACAATGGGATGTTTTGGGGTTTTCCAGTAAACTCTGTTAACTTAAATAGGTTCAGAATTGATATGTGGACAGGAGTTGGAGATGCTAGGAAATCTTTTCCAGTTAATCATCTTATGATGATAAGATAAACAATTTCTAGCAGTTTTCCCAACATTTGGATTAGCTTCTTCAAACTTGACCTTGTTTCTTTCTATCCAAATGAACCAAGCAATAGTAAAAGCAATAGTAACATAATATATATATATATATATATATATATATATATATA
>NEWO01000322.1:529236-558782 GCA_003013225.1 Phalaenopsis aphrodite | reverse complement strand
ATATATATATGAGTTGCCTCCTACAAAGTGCTTGGTTTAACATCGTCATCACAACGCAGCAATGTTTTTTCAGGATGACTCAACATCAAGATTTCTTTAAATTGTGGCATGTTCCATTCATAATAATGCTTCAATCGATGTCCATTAACTTTAAATATCTTTCCAGTTTTAGGATCTTTAATAACAATAGTTACACAATGATAGAATTTGATCACATTGAAAGGTCCTAACCATCTATATTTTAGTTTTCCTGGAAATAATCTCAATCTAGTATTATATAATGGAACTTCTTGTCCAGGTTCAAATTCCTTTCATATAATCCTCCGATCATGCCATATTTTCATTTTCTCTTTTAATCAATTCAAGTTCATTGAGTTGCAATAATCTTTTCTCACTGACATCCTTTAGATTAAAATTGAATTCCTTAACAGCCTATACTGCTTTATGTTCCACCTCTACTAGTAAGTGGCATGTTTTACCAAAAATAAGTCTATATGGGGACATTCCAATAGGAGTCTTATAAGCAGTTCTGTATGCCCATAATGCAGTATCTAATCTAGCAGACAATGCAATTTATTAGAATTTACAACTTTTTCTAAAATTTGCTTTAATTCACGATTTGATATCTCTGTGAGACTCCTACTTTTGGGATGATAAGTAGTGGAGAATCTATGCATAATATTATATTTTCTAATTAATTTCTCAATCCTCTTTTTCCTAAAATGGGATCCTCCATCAGTAATATTCACTCCCGACATTTCATATCTAGTAAAAATGTCTTTATTTAAAAATTTTGAAAAAAATTCAAGCATCACATTTAGGTACAATAATAGCTTCAATCCATTTAGACTTATAATCAACATCAAGGAATATATATAAATTTCTAAATAAAAGCATAACTGGTCTCATAATATCTAATCCCCACACATCAAAATTTTCAACTTCCAATGTTTAATTCAGAGGAATTTCATTTCTTCTAGAAATATTCCTACTCGCAGACATCGATCACATGTTTTAATATATTCATTAACATCTCTAAAAAGAGTAGGCCGATAAAATCCAGATTGCAAAATCTTATGTATGGTTCTACTAATTCTAAAATGTCCTCAAAATTATAATCATGACATCATTCAATTATTAGTTCAATTTCTTTATAAGGCACACATCTTCTAATGATCAAATCTTTGCACTCTTTATATAAATCTGAGTCATCCCAAAAATAGAATCATGCATCATGAATAAATTTCTTTAATTATTCATTCTTTACATCTCGTGCTAGAATATCACTTATAATATAATTTACTATATCATCATACCACGGTATATTATTTGTATCAATACTATACAATTATTCATCAAGTTTCTAAATTTTCATTTACAAAATTAGTTAATATTTCTTGTTCTAGTCTAAACAAATGATCAGCTATTTAATTATCTGCTCCCTTTCTATCTACTACCACAAAATTGAACTCTTACAACAAAAGTATCCATCTAATTAATCTCAATTTAGCTTCCTTCTTTTGCATCAAATATTTGATAGCAGAATGGTCTATATGCACTATACATTTAGCTCCAATTAAGTAAGGTCTAAACTTATCAAAGACATAGACAATTGCTAGTCACTTTTTTTCAGTAGTGGTGTAATTAATTTGAGCATTATTTAGAGTTTTACTAGCCTAATATATTACTTTAAAAACTTTGTCATACATTTTCTCTAAAACAGCTCCAATAGCAGGATCACTAGCAACACACATTATTTTAAATTTTTTCTCCCAATCAGGTGGAACTATTATAGGAGCAGTGATTAATTTTTCTTTCAGTAATTCAATTGTTTTTATGCATTCCTCATTAAAATTAAATTTCATATTCTTTTCTAAAAGTTGGCATAATGGCTTAGTAATTTTTTAAAAAATTTCTTATATAACTCCTGTCGAAACCAACTGTCCTAAAAAACTTCCTACCCCTCTAACCGTAGTAGGAGGTGGTAATGTTGCAATAACATGAATTTTTGCTGGTTTTACGTCCATGCCATTTTCAGAAATTTTTTGTCTTAGTACGATTCCTCCTCCAACCATAAATTGACTTTTTTCCCAATTTAGTACTAAGTTCATTTTTTCACATAGTTCCATAACTTTTTTTCTATATTTAAGCATAATTCAAATGAAGTTTTGAATACAAAAAAATCATCCATAAATACTTCCATTCCATGTTCAATTAAATTACAAAAAATTTACATCATACATCTTTGAAATGTTGCAGGTGCGTTATGTAGTCCAAAAGACATTCTACGAAAATCAAATGTTTCATAAGGGCTTGCTTGATCCTTAGGAGCAATCAAATTTTGATAATACTAGGTATATCCATCTAGAAAGCAGTAATATTTTTGCCCAGCTAATCTATCCATCATTTGGCCTAGAAATAGTAAAGGAAAATGATCATTTTGGTGGCTAGAATAAATTTTCTATAGTCTATACAAATTCACCAACCAGTAACTTGTCGTATTGAAATTAATTAATTTTCTCATTTACTTCAACTGTCACTCTTCCTTTCTTTGGAACACAATAGATTGGACTTACCCAAGCACTGTCTGAAATAGGATATATAATTCCAGCATCTAACCATTTTAAGATTTCCTTTTTAACAACTTCTTTCATTATCGGGTTTAATCTCCTCTGAGGATCAGCTTTATGTTCATATTGTTCATCCAATAGAATTCTATGCATACAGATTGAAGGACTGATTCAATTAATATGTGCTAAAGTCCATCTAAAGGCCTTCTTATATATTTTCAATGTTTCCACTAATTTTTGCTCTTTAAATTTAGTTAAATCAGAAGGTATAATGACAAGCAATGTAGATGAATCTCCTAAAAACACATATTTTAAATGGGCAGGTAATACTTTAAGTTCAAGTTCAGGTTGTTTAATACTTGAAGGAATAAGATTTTTATTATCTTTTTCCGAAAGTTCCAAATTTTCAATTTTTTTCTGAACAAAATCTAAATTCTTGTTTTTTTTTCATTCTCATTCTCATAATTCTCTTCTTGCCTTTATTTTTCCTTAAACATTCCCTTAAATCTCTGATTACTTAGATAATCAGTAACCTCCATTCTGAAACATTCATTATCTTTTTCTATCATAGGATATTTCTTAGTTTTTATTATATTAAATGATACTTCTTGATCATTGACTCTCAATATTAATTCTCCTTTTTGAACATCTATCACAGCTATCCCTGTTGTCAGGAATGCTCTCCACAGAACTCATGAGGAAGAAACAACAAAACACCAATTTCATAAATAAAAGAAAGTTTATATAACAATAATAAACAAACACCACTTATCTGTAAATCTTCCTCAAAGCAAATCCTTTGACGCTCCTCTTGAGTCTCTTTCTCTCTTTACAGGACTTTTGATTCTCTCTTAGAAGATGTAAGGAAGAAGAAATCTCTCGCTTCTTTCTCTCTCCAACAACTTTTAGAGGAGAAATCTCACTTAGACTCACCAACAAACTTAAAGAACTGACTAAAGACTCAACAAACTACATAATACACACTTTGAAACACTAGTGGAAAATGTTGAGACACTAAGGGACTTGTTTTTCTGATCAATTTTTGCTCTAAATAGTATAATATTAGTTCTCTAAGAGATCTGTCAAGTAACACTTCAAAAAGCGTCCAGATTCATCAAACCTTCAAAAAATTCGACCAACACTAGTGGTCCTAAATTAATTTAAAGCTCTCTATAAAATGGCGCTGTCGGTGCCCAGTCTGGCTCCGTTAGCAACCCTGCTATTCTGGACTCCTTCCTTCATGCTTGCGCCATCGGTGTCCTTGCTGGCATCATCGGCTCTTAATATTTCCCTCCAAAATGTCATTTTGACTCCAAATTTCATCTTTTTTGCTTCATTTTTGCTCCAAGTGCTAAATATCATCAATCTGCATAAAATATGAAAAAAACTTTTCTTTAAAGCGTAATATCACAGAAAATGAGTATAAAATATAGGTCTGAAAATGCATATATTTTTGGTACATCAAAATGCCTATAAATAAGTTCCTAAAATTATAATGTAAATTACTATTTTAAAACTTAAAAAAGTAAAGTGCAAATTTTGAATATTAAGTAACAAATGAAAGCTAAATAAAATGCAGTTGAAAGACAAAGTTAACTAAACTAAATGTTAAACTTTCAGAAGTAAATTCACGAATATTAAATCAAGATGTTGTGACAAAAAATTCAAATTTTAAAAAAGCATCCTTCTCCTTTACAATGAATACTTGGTTTGTGAAGAAAATAAAAACATTTGAAAGCATTTATAGAAACTGTTTTGTGCCAAATAAGAGCAATTTTATTCTTTACCCTCTTCCGTATGCATTAAGAACGTTGATTATTCTAGATTTTGGTCCCTAATTTTATGGTTAGGCTGGGAGGATATTGGCCACTCTAGAGCTCCCACTACTCCCTTCCCTGAGGGCTAAAAATTTGGCATCAGTTTCTAATTCAACTTGACCAAATTGGTGATTTAAATATGTCACCTTAAAATCTCTAATTTTTCATCCAACAAATTATATTTTCTTATTTATTTGCACCCAATTCAATGGATTAAATACTCTCTCATGAAATTAAATGTGATTCTCCCCATGTTATTAAAATCATAGCCCTTTTAGAGCACATGTTTTCAACACATTTTAACATTTTAATTGGCCATATCAAAAAGTAAATGAAGATCAGAGTTCAAATCATCACAAATTATTGACATTTCAAACTATATAAAACAAAATCAATTCTTCACAAAACCATATTTCAAAGTAGGGAGAAGGATAGAGAAGACTAATCAGAATTCATGAGAAGGATACGATAAAACATGAATTTCATTAAATAAAAAAAGTTTACAAAATAAAAGAAATAAAAGAAAGAACTTATCTCACAATCCTTCCCAAGCAAACTCCTAGAAGTTCTCTCCAAGCCTTTCTTTCTTTACAAGCACTCTCAATTCTCTCTTAGAAGTATAATGAAGAAGGAATCTCTCATCTTCCCTCTCCTCTTACAATCCTTAAAGAAAATCTCAAAGCCCTTGACTCTCTCTCTCACTTTCTCTAACTCATACCACACACCTTTATTCACCCCCTCTTCAAAACTCCTCTTCTCCTCACTTCTTCAAGCCCAAGAATTCCCTAAACAAAAAATTCAAAATTCACTCTTAAATTCTATCTAAAAGTAAACTCTTTTGAAGTAAAATGAGATGTCCGTTGATCCAAGAGACATATCCCTTCATAAAAGAACCTTCTAAAGTATCTAGATGCATTGAATCACTCCAAGGGGTGTTTAGAACAAGTGTTCCTTTAAAAATTGCTCAAAATTTGTCTTGAACCACCTTAATCCATGAAAAGTTGTCCCTGATGCATCTGACCCCAAATTTGGCGCATCATGCACCAACTCTTTGTCAAATGGCATATCTGGAGCGTCATGCACCATTTTACTAAAGACCACTTTGTTCTGGGCTTTGGCTCATCAGGCACCATGTTGGTGCATTAGGCACCATTTTAGTGCATCTGGTGCCAAATCTGGTGCGTCATACACCAGAATTCAAAACTTCGTTGTTTCAGCTCCAAATTTTGTCTTTTTTGCTACCTTTGCTCCAAATTCCTAATATTGATATGCCTGCAACAAAAACATCAAAATGCCTTTCTTTAAAGTGCAATATTACCAAAAATAAACTTAAAATATATACCTAAAACAACATATTATTTTGGTGTATCATATTGCATTGGTAAGGCCCAAAAAAAAGCCCAACTATGGTTTAATGTGATGTGTAGGTGAGTGGACTGAGTCTTCACAAAATGGAGGTTAGCAATAATCTAATTAAAATGACAAACTAAACAAATCTTGGGCAAGGTGTAATTTCCTCATGGTGGTCTATACCCAACAAAAGTTTAAAATATCGTATAATTCAGAACAACTCTTAACTAAATTAGATTCATGAAACTTTCACACAACTCTTTTCCCTTTTGCTAGTTGGATGTACGACCCTCCTAAAATGGAATAAGAGATTTCCACTAACTTGCATATTCTTCTCTTAGTAAGGATTTAAGGCCGTTGAAATTCCATTCTAATGAAATAGGGACATGAAATTAACCTTCTAAGTATTGGTATAAGACCCCCTTCATGGAATACAGTATCTGTTCTCCTTGGCTAGTTGGATGTAAGGCCCTACTCTAATGGAATAATGATGTTCCTCTAGCTTGCATGTTCTCCCCTTTGTTAGGCTATAAGACAATCAGTATTCCTTCCTAATGAAAGAGGGACATGACATTAACCTTTGATAATAGGTACAAGCCCACTTTAATGGAATATGAAATCTGTTCTCTTTGAATAGTCAGATGTAAGGCTCTCCTCAAATGGAACCGTGGATTTCCTTTAGCTTATCTGTTATCCTCTTAATTAGGAAGTAAAACCATTGACATTTTTTACTAATGAAATAGGTACATGACATTAACCTTCTGAGAATTGGTATAAGACCCTTTTAATGGAGTACAAAATCTTTTATCTCCGGCTTGTTGGGAGTAAGGCCCTCCTCAAATGGAATCATGACTTTCTTCTCACTTACATATTCTCCTATTAGTTGGCATTTAAGGCCATTGACATTCTATCCTAATGAAACAGGGAAACAAGATTAACCTTCAAAGAAATGGTATAAGTCACCCTTTAATGGAATACAACATACATTCCCTCCTACTTGTTGGATGTATGGCCCTTCTAGAAAGGAATCACGACTCTCCTCTAACTTACCTAGTTTCCTCTTTACTAAGATGTAAGGCCATCATCATTCCTTCTTAATGAAACAGGGACACGACATTAATGTTCTAAAAAATGTTATAAGAAGCCCTTCAATAGAATATGACATTCGTTTTCTCTGGCTAGTTAGATGTAAGGCCCTCCTTGATTAGAATCATGACATAGCTTACATGTTCTCTTATTTGTTAGGATGTAAGGCAATCAACATTCCTTTATAGGTAAATAAGAACTTAGCAATAATCTTCTAAGAATTGATTTAAGACACACTTTAATGGAATATAATGTTCATTCTCTCTGGCTAGAATATAAGGCCTTCCTTGAATAGAATCACGGCTTTACTCTAGCTTACTTATTCTCCTCTTAGTTACAATTTAAGGCCATTAAAACTCCTCTTTAATGAAAGGGACATAAAATCAACTTTTGAGTGTTGGTATAAGACCTCATTTAGTGGATCACAACATCCTTCCTCTTTAAATCTTCCCCAGCTAGTTTTCACAGTGAATGTAACACCCCCTCAATTGAATAACATCTTTCTTCTTCAAACAATGTGATCTTCTTTAAATGATATTATCTCAAGAATCTTCTGATATAAGCGTAGAGAAGCTTTGGTCTACCGAATAAAATAATAACCAACAAATGCAATAAGAACACTTACATTCAAATTCAGCTTGAATATAATCTTTCTTGGACATCTTTTATTCTAGGAATCCTCAACGAGAAATTTATCCAAAACTTAATTTTTACTGAATATATTTTTCCAAGGATTCCCCAGTAAAAATTGTAACCTAAAGCTCAACTTCTAGGCTACTGGAATACTCTTGAAACATATTTGGTTGGCTAGGTCAGCGCCAACATGTATGAATTACCTCTTGGGTAGACCATGCATATTGAAGGTTCATTTGTTGATCTCACTAATTCTATTTATTTTTGTCTTTTTTTTAAATTTTAAAAGGATTCACCAGCTTGTTGATTGTCATATACTTACCCAAATTGAATAAATCTCCTTCCTGAATCAGATCAGTGATTTGAAGATGAGAGGAACTGAATAAGAAGGGACATATAACAAAATGACAAACAAGAGAAAAAGAAAATGTGGAGAGCCTATGTGAGATAAACCATGCAAGGTTTGGTAAAGAATGTCCATCTAAACAAGATTGAGCAGAGGCACCTTGTAGCAATATCCATGAAAGAACTACCTATGTAGACTACCAATAACCCCAGAGTCAGGTGTATCTACCTGTTTTGGGGTAAAGACCACTCTCAGAGGAACATGTTCCTACAAATTAATTACATCTTATAGGATACCCAAGAATACTCTCGATAGAAGGGGTTTCATTTATATTATAATGGACCTTGGTCAAAAGAAGGTTATTTCATATGTGAAAGTTTTGATGCTTCAAAGCTCTAGTTAAGCCATCAGGCATAATATAAGTCTCTCACATTCTAAATAGGTAGCTGATTATCAACATAGAAGCTTGTGGAATAATCATAATCATAATAAATGGGATATCCCAACACATCAAATCACGTTCGAGCTATAAAAGCAGGGGACAAATCATCGTATCCTAAAAGGGTGGTAGATCATTGACATCGAGATATCAAGATTATTTCAACAAAGTGAAGGACTGACAAGGCTTAAAGGGGCTCAACAACAGGACGATAAAATAATCTTAAAAGTTAGAGGTAGCTGGGTCGGTGAAGCACGAACCTGTCATAAAAAATTACTAATACCATCAATCTAACATATTGTAAAGGTCGTCGACCCAACACATCCTTAGATCCCCGGTCAGTAATCCATGAATTTCATCTTCCATGAGGGTCTTAATAGCCTTAAGGTCAAATTAAAGAAACTTTGTCCTTTAACTTATGCTGGAGCTCCAAGAGGTGGGACTTAAACCTGCTAAAATGGCAAGAATGACTCAAAAATGGAGGAGAAGTGGAGGTTAAACTACAAAGCTGGAAATGTTCCCAGTGAGTTTGATTAACATCTCTTCTAGGTTGGGGAGCCCTTTAACATCCTAGGCACACTAGATAACCACCTATATATAAAAAATTATGTTGTGTCAGGCAAGTTGGAGAAGCTTGGGAACTTCTCCTTACGACATGTAATAATAAATGCATTTATCTAGAGTGGTCCTTAAGTATTGAGGAGGCCCTATTAATTATGACTTGAGACATATGTTTATGCATGATATCCATTTTAAAATTAGACTAAAAGACGTACAAAAAATAAACGATAGGTTTTGAAATTTTTTAAATCTTTTAAGCCCTAAATTTTGATTATATTATTCTCTTGTAAGGATATTTTTAAGTGGAAAGAACTATAATTTTAGGGTCCTTAATGAGCCTAAAGTGTATTATTTATGAGATCCCACATACACAGAAATACATAATGAAAAGCAACTCATGCATGCAGGCAGAAAAAAAGAAAGCACTCCAAAATAAATAAAAGAGGCCAAATGCGGTTGGGTCGGCAAGATATCCAAGGAAAGCAGGAAAAATTGTCGGACTATGTATATAAATGCTAAGATCTAAGTTGATACAAGAATGTAAGATTCAGACTTAAGGTACGGGATAAGATCCACTGTTCCTGGTCCCCATCACATGATTCAACACATCATTTACATCAAAATCCATGCTCGTACCTTAATTCTAATACATACTCATCCTATGGACTCTTTTAAATACAACAAAAGTGAAACAAGGAATCGACCTGCATTGAAATAAGCGTTAGCAAGAAGGCCATGCAACATAAAATAGGTTATGCCTCATAATTAGGGCAGCTAATGGAACCTACTAGAAAAGGGTTAAAAATCAATAGAGGCTCCCCGATAACAAAACATGTGTGTGTGTCAATATTGGCCCAACCCCCGCAGAAGAGCTCCTAATTATACTATAATACATATCAAGCATGCAAGCACATTGAAAGCACAAAAAGGTGATACGTGGCTAGCGTAAGAAAAAGAAAGCCATCACAGAAGAATAGCCAGAGGCACTAAAAGGACAATCTAGCATCCTAAACCCTATCCTAGCACGCTATCTAATGATAAGTGTCCTAACTAGCATCTAAGTGCAAGGTGAGTCTTGGGGGTGTGACTTTGTTGGTGTTGCCACACCAATCCCATCAAAAAAAACCAAGGGATTTAATAGGTGACATCCAAGATGGATTTTAAAGAAGGTTAGACCTCACATATAGCCTAGTTTGTCACATGCATAGTTTTAAAATTAGGCAGATGTAGTAACTATAAAATATTTTTTTATTTATTTTGAAATAAGATTCATTAAATGTGGACCCATAACATTGAAGGGTGACATGAGTTAGATCACTTGGATCCTTAGAACAATCATACTCGTATCAATTTGATGACCTAATTGACATAGCTCCTTAGGATCAACCCGGTGAGCAATGCTCGTTAAGGCATCGCGGCATACATGGGAGTCACTCTCCTAGCGATTTTAGTCCACCATCTATACAGAAAAATGAAAGTTATCAAAGCACACAAGTGATGAAAAAGAGTATATCTTGACTACAGTGACTCATAAAAAGATGGGCATACAATGACGATAGCGGACCAAAGCGGGTATGTCGAGGTAGCAGTGACCCAAAGGGATGGGCATTATGTGGCGACAATGGCTTGAAAAGAGTATGTCGACACAGTAGTGACCCAAAGGAATGGACATGTTGTTGTGGTAGTGGTTAAAAGAAGGAATGTCATGGAGGCAATGACCCAAAAGGGATGGGCCTGCTCTGGTGGCAGCTGCCTCGAGAGGGTACGCCGATGAGGCAATGGCCTGAAAGAAATGAGCATGCTCTAGCGGCAGTGCTCCAAAGAGAGTATGCCAAGGAGGCAATGACCTAAAAAAGATGTGCATGCCCTAGCTATAGTGGCCAAAAAAGGGTATTCCATTAGAGAAATGACCCAAAGGAATTTGCAGCTCAAGCAAATGATGATGATCATTCAAGCAAACACATAGGATGAATGATGCAATATCCAAGTAAACAATCATACTCATGTGCATGCACAACATGAATTGGTGCAAGTGATTAGTTGACTAGGACTGGGTAGCATGTTGAAACAAAGCGTTATTCCAACTTTGTTGTGGTGGTCGGTTGAAGCATAAGTGATGTTGATAAGTCTGGAGCGACCGATCAAGGCATAAGATGTGCTGACCAGTTTTGGACAACCAATCATGGTACAAGTGCTGTGATCAATTGAGAAATAAGTAATGTTGTTCAGTCTGAGATGACCAATTAAGGTACAATTAATATTGATATCTCTAAGACAACCAATCATGTCACAAGTTATGTCGATTGCTCTGAGATGACTAATCGAGGCAAAAGTGGTGCAAGTGCAATATGCAACATGCAAGACACGCAGTTGCAAGAAATGAGGTGCAAATGATCACATGCAATAGTAAGCCACACTTGCCCTAATGACCTCCTGAAGGAATCTCGAGTTTAGCTCTTGGATATGCGGCATCATCGCCTCTTTCTTTAACAAGGCAAGTGGGAGTTTCTCCCTAGATTTCTGAGAGGGAAACTCTTCACGCACTCGTGAAATGGGCTAACTAAAAAGCTTTTCCAACATTTACAGTGCCTCATGGCTTTGTAAAGTGAGCTATCTGCAAATTTTTGCTCACTTTGCAAAAGGCAGTATCCCAATTCTCGAAGGAAAATTGGGGCATTCAAGGCAAGAGAGTAACGGGCTCCAACCAATGGGATTTTTTTTTTGCTAGGGGTAACAACTAGTGGGATTCACTTGGCTCAGTGGAGGTTATTTGGCTACAAATGGAGAACTCTAATTTAAAGGCTCACTCTAGGAAATCCAACGATCCATCACATAGGCATATGACCTCACCTGCTCATGCTGATGCATGCACTACGTATGGGTGATTGAACTAACATGCCTATCACTACCCTAGGGCTATCTAAGGAAATGCAAGGGGGAAGGGAATATCACCACTATGATGATTGCGCAATGTCAGCCAGAGTTTAGGAAGAAGCTCTCCTATAAGGTAGGAGAGATTCCCACAAGTCCTTTCCAAAGAGTGGAAGATGTCTCCTCGTCGGAGAGTTCACTAGAGTTGGCTAAAGTTCATTGGAGTTTGTTTCCCTTGGTTAGGATGATGACTCAAAGGCTTTGTTGTTTTGTAAGAAGATGGTATCACAAGAAGAATAAGGGTTGAGGATGACGAATGAGCAATTGAGAAGAATAAATGAAGGAGAAATAAAGAAGAACTGGAGGAAGTAAGTGGAAACCCTAGCTCATAAAGGGAAAACCCCACCACTCCAAAAACTCTCCCACTACTGCCCCAAGGAAAATGACATCCATATCTCAAATGGGAGAGGTGTAGTTTAGTTAAGCATAGCTGGGCCCCCAAAAATGATCAGAATTACCCAATAGATGCCCAAGAAGCTTCTAAATTGTGGAAAAATGGTCACTTTACATCACTATCGAGGCTCATGATGAGTTCTCTACAAAAATGGCAGGTTTAGAAATCAAAATGATTGTCGAAATAACCATTTTTGCAAATTGGGTAGTGACTGGTGCCTAGGTACCACTTCTTAGGTACCAAGGCACTGCTTGGTGGGCATGATGGTGTTATTCTGGGAGCCTTGGCACTAAATAGTTAACATGTAGTCACCAGCCTTTTGAGAAATTGGCTTGTTTTGCCCTATTTTGGGAGCCTCAGCTCCTAGTTTAAGCACCTTAGCGCTCAGAAAGATGTAGAAGTGCCAAAATAACATCCTAGACCCTTAGAGGCTTAGTATCAATGGTCTAAAAAGGTATTTTTGGTATGTGTACCCCTAAGGTGGCCTCGAGGCATCGCTCTAGCCCGAAACTCTGATTTTCACTGGGAACGCTTGAAAAAAAAAATTTCAATCCAAAAGTTACGAGAGACTCCATTTGAGTGAAATATAGTCTAATAAATTAAGAAAAAACTATTTTTGGCTAGTCATTTACTGGAGAAACTAGTGCCAATGAACGTTACAAGCCACAAAGCGGGTAGGGTGTCCCAAACCTTAATTTCCCGAAGGCCGCACAGGTGGACTCAGTGACTTCCTATGGATGTGGGAGGCTCTGGAAGGATGTGTGGTTACTTATAATCATCAAATTAGGCACCAAACCCACCTCACAAATTAGAGGGACCTCTCAAAGAGAATATTTTTGGGTAGGGCTGAATCGCAACTAAACTTAGCTACTTGCTCTAAAATATTCTAGAACGTCCCGACCTGGTTTGTTGAGCTACCGAAAGCTGCTGATAAAATGTAGAGCCATGCAGTGGATAGCCTACACTTATGAAATCAAAATCTGATGCCAACAAAGAAATCTCAACAACTGTGTTGCGCCGATGTGACATAATGCATTTGTTGGCAACATCCTCAAAAGAAATTCTCTTCTTGTAGTCCAGGTGACATCCTAAGATAAGACTAAAAGAAACTTATACCATTCCAAATAAATTGGTCTGGGTGAAGTCGAGTGTGTGGCTATGCTTTTACAACTAGCAAACCACAAATAAACCTAGCCAGCTAAGATTTACTGGACATAGCTAGGGGTGGTGGTCAGTAGCCGAAGCTAATTGTCCACCAAAAACTGAGCTAGGCTAGAAAAACTGGATATGGTATGAACGAGGAAAGGCATACTTGACCTCACTCATAATGGTAGATTGATTTGTTTGACTTATCTTTTGAAATGATAGAATAGATGAAAAACCCACACCTAAACTCATTCGTATAGGCGGGGGAGAAGCCTCGATCATCTCGTGTGACCCCAAGTCTTCTGTTATGCATCTTCTTATAAGGACGCTAATTGTGAGTCTCACCAATCCCTTTTAAAAGAAGCACCCATAACTTTAATTAGATGGCTATAAAGCATAATATATTTTGATCAAATGTGGTGACCGACTAGTGACTCAACAGTATGGCCGACCGAGAAGGCCTGATCACCTCATGTGCCATAGGTCTCCTGTAGTGCTCTCATGTGAAGAACTAATTAAAAGGTTCTATCAGACGGTGGAGACCCAACCCACATTTATGCAATAATTTAGGCTCCAAAAGATTTTTAATAACTTGACCCTATTTATATTTAGCGGCTAGTGCATAAAATAAATATTATATAAAGTTGATAAAATGATTTACACACTAGGAGAACTACGCAAGTATACATATCATTTCAACTAATATATGGCTCTAATTGAGTCCTAATATCGATCCCACAGGGATAGGCAAAAATTTTATTAGAGTACTTTACTAAAACCCTCTTTAAACTGCAGTTAACTTATACAGAAAATGATAAAAAGTTTTTGTATATTACCTAATCCTACTGAATTAAAAGGAATGCTAAGTATGCTAAGCAAATGCAGAATGTAAATATGACATAATCTAAAAGGCTAAAATGTAAGTTACCACTAAGCAATTCTAAACTAACAATGTAAAGAAGAGTTCAAATTTGTATTAAACATCCTTCCCTTTGCAATGAGTTTATAATGACTGTAGGAATTAAATAATTTTAAATATAATTAATTTATTATGTCAAATATAAGCATACTTATTCTTTACCCTCTCTTGAGTGCATAAAAAACATTGGCTAATCCAGGGCTTAGTCTTTAAACATGTGGTTAGGCTGGAAAGATACTAGCTGTAACTCTAGAATTCCCACTTACGCCTCACCTAAAAGCTAACATCTAGCTTTAGTTTCCAAACATCTGGACCAAATTGGAAATTTTAGTCTGTCACTCTAAAACCTCCAATTCTACACCCATCAAAACTTATTTCCTTATTTATTTCACTTAACTCGATGGACTACATTCTCATCCATGAGACTAAATGTGATTCTTACTTTGTTGTGGAAAGCATAGCCCTTCTCGGGTTAGTACATTTCACAACAGGTTTCAAGAAATCAATTGGCCAGATCGATAAGTAACTTAAGAATAGATTTTAAATCATTACAATTTATGGAATTAAAAGCATTTCTACTAAACTTCATTCCTACACTTAATTATTCCTCATTACAGAGACAGAGAAAAACGAAACTACTTAGTTCTCATGAGGAAGAAACAACAACACATGGATTTATATATAAATATATGTTTACAAAACAAGACTAAGTAAAATAAAAAAAATATAAAAATTATCTTAAACTCCTTTCCAAGCAATCATTCTAGTTCCATTGAATAATTCTCTCTCTCTCTTTACAATTCCACCCCAATCTAAATTAGATTAATAGTGACGAAGAAATCTATCACTTCTCTTCTCCTTTGATTCTAAGCAAGCCTCTAAGACTTTTCCCTCTCTAAGAAGACTCCCCTTTTCTCTAAAAGAACTCTCGTTTCTCTCTAAGAGAACCTCTTGTTGAATCTCTAGAAGTTTTATTAAATAGAGCTCTCAAAATCACCAAGTGTTACTTCAAGCACCCCTTCAAAATATGTCTACGTTCATTAATTCTTCTAGATGACCACCTTTGGCGCCTAGGCGCCAAGTCAACATTTGGCACTTTGCCTCTTTTGACTCCAACTTGCTCTATTTTCATTCCATTTTCTCCACTTGATACTTTTAGTTACCTACAACCAAAACATCAAAAATGTCTTTCGTTAAAGCACAATATCATTAAAATAGACATTAAATATGAAAATTAATGTAATATTTTTTAGACACATCAAAATCCCCCAAACTTAATTGTTACTTATTCTCAAGTAACTTATTCCTTTTGAAAAATTAAATATGTTAACATGTGGGATTGGGTTTCATTAAAGACCTTTATAGTTTTGACTTATAAATGTAGTGGTAATGACTTTAGAAAAAATTTAGTAATTCAGGCTAGAAATAAGGAATCAGAATATTTTGTAATCAAGTCCATGAATTCTAATTTTCTATGCATTTCAAAAACTAATTGTAGCTTGAATAATATAGGGTTCTCATAAAAATAACAGATAGAATTTGAAAGAACTCTACTGGTAAAGGTAAAATAATATTTTAAGAAAAAAAAAGCTCAGAACTATAATAAAGCCTCTTTCTTTAAGTTGATTCAAGTGAAACCAATTTTTACTTAATATCATAATTCTTAGAACTAACATTTATCACCAAAAATTTATTTAAGTCTACCACAACATGCATAGAATCAAAAAAATATATTTCTCTAAAAATATCACCACATACCGCATATTACTTTAAAAAGATATTTTCTTTGAATATAGTTTCTTAAGGACAAATAAAATTATGTTTTTCAAAGAGTTTTTCTCCCTCCCTTAAACTTAAAATTTTCTTAACAGGCTAAAACATTTAAAATAGAAAATATAGAAGTAGGAAAAAAATTTTAAAAAATGATTTGCAATAAAGGGTTTAACATGAAAGTGTGCAGGTGTTAAAAATAGGTATACAACAAGATTAGAGCTTAATTAGTACGTATATAACTAAACAAATTTCTAAGTGCATATGTTTTCTCAATAGAGCAAACATACATAACAACAGTAGTTAGTAAAACAATCAGTAGTGCAGCAACATAAATGACAAGTAGTATAACCAACAAGCACTCATAAATCCAAATAAAAAAAAATCCACAACAAGAATTACTCCATCAAATAGTTCAAAACATCTAACAACTTAAATAAACATAACATACAACAAACATAACAAAGATAATATTCCTCTTCATCATCTCCATTTGTCTCATCATCAGCCTCCTCTTCCGCTTCCATATAGTCTTATGGTTGATAGTCTAAAAATGGAGGATTTGATGGAAACTGAACATCATGTTCTCCACTAAGAAAGATCATCAAAGAATGTATAAAAACTCATACAATAATCATGTTTGAGTTTCAAATATCCCTGAACATGTTCAAACTTGTAATCGATATCAATCACTTTACCTTGAAGATATGTAATATCATGCATCAATGCCTGATAATCACTGTAAAGATCTTTTAGAGTGGCTGAAGATGGAGCAGTAGTACCTAAGGCAGATGGTCTGGAAGTAGAGGTAGAAGGAATATCTGAACTTCCCACCCCTAGATCTCAAGGTAGCCTGCAATTCATATACATTCACATTTGTCCTGCTAATTGGTTTAAGAAGCAGTAACAGCTCTTTCCAATGCTCATATCCTACTCGTGATTGCTTTTATAAAATAAAATTTGGGGTAGGGTAAACTAAAACTCCAGTGGTTCCAACTCTAGAAGAAATATTTTATTAAACTAAAAATCCAATATTTACATTCTTTATTGGATGCAGAAGTTCAAGGATTCTCTCTCCTTAGTAACCTCACTAAGATTATTTTTAAAAATTTTCCAACATCTAATTTTCACACCCCAAAAATCACTTATATTCAAATATAAATCCAATCCCCATAAAAATACACATTATATGTCACACACAATTTTTAAAACATAACTTCTGAGTTTACTCACAAAATACTAAGCACACAAACACTCAAAATATTAGAAAGCATACAAGCACACATCAAAGCTAATACTCTATGGAACCAGCAACTTATAAGTACACATCAAAGCTACTTCCAAAAATCTACTACATATTATCATCAACCGTGATATGCGGTTTTGTAGTGTATTACAAATATCTTTTAATATTATAATACACACACGACAACACAAAAAGTAAATATGCAGTTCAATCTCAATAAAAATAAATTTAGTATAAATAATTTTATCTTTTAAAATCTTTAAACTGCCAAACTGTAATAATAACACAAGTATACTTATCGCTCAAGTAACAAAGGGCTCTAATGGATTCCTAAGTATCGATCCGAAAGGGAGATGGAAATTCTTTCAGTTATAATGTAAAACACAATATTCAAACTACAAAACTTAAGTATGCAAAAAAAAACTAACGTAAATTTACTATATGCTAAATGAAATGTAATTAAAGAACTAGGTTAACTATGTTATTTGCTAAACTTCAAAATTAAACCTATAAATATTAAACAAAGTTTTGTAACAAAGAGTTTAAATTTAAGAAAGTATTCTTCCCCTTTATAATGAGTTTATTGATTGTGAAGTAATTAAAATCATTAAGAATACAAATAAAATTTTATTGTGTCAAATAGGAGCAATGTTATACTTTACCCTCTTAGAGTGCATAAAGAACATTGATTAATGTAGAGTTTGGTCCCTTAATCAAGAGTTCGGTCCCTAAATCCGTGGTTAGGTTGAGAGGATACTGACTATCACTCTAGAGCTTTCACTTCTCCCTTTCCAAAGGGCAAACAACCTTGCTTTAGTTTCCAAGTAACTAGACCAAATTAGGGACTATAATTTGTCACCTTAAAATCTCCAATTTTGCGCCCAATAAAGTCTATTTCCCTATTTATTTGCACGCAACCCCATGGACTACATTCTCACCCATAAAATTGAATGTGACTCTTACCTTGTTATAGAAAGCAAAGCATTTTTGGATCTTATGTTTCTCAACAATTTTAACATTTTAATTGGTCATATTAAAAAATAAATGAATATCAATGTTTGAATCATCAAAATTTATTGACATTTAAAACCATACTAAATAAAATCAATTCTTCACAAAACCATATCTCAGTGTAGGGAGAAGGATAAAGAGGACTACTCAGAAGTCATGAGAAAGATACAATAAAAAATAGATTTTATATATAAACAAGTTTATAAAACAAAGAAAAGAAAGAACACAACTTATCACACACTCCTTCTTATGAAAATCCCTTCAAGTTCCCTTACAGCACTTTTTCTCTTTACAATCACTCTCAATTCTCTCTTGGAAATGTAATGAAGAAGAAATCTCTCAACTTCCCTCTCCTTTTACAACTCTAGAAGAAAATCCTATCTTCTCTCAAGTTTTCTCTCTCACGCCACCCTCTTCTCTTCAAACCTCTGGCCCCCCTTTCTTCACTAGACTCCTCCCTCTTTTTAATTATGTTCAGTCTTCCTTTCAAAAAGAATTCAAAATTCCCTCTTTTTTTTTCCAAAAGGCACACCTCTTCCCACCAAGAGTCAAGTCCCTTCATCCAAGAGACATATCTCTTCATTCAAGAGCCATTCAAAAGTGTCTAGATGCATTTAAGCACTCCATGGGGTGTTTAAAATGATTAAAGCCTTCTAAAAACGTTCAAAAATATCCACTAACCTCCTTACTCCATCTTAATTCATCTCTAGCACTTTTGGCGCCAGGTATAGCGCTAGCCTATTGAGATCTGCGCTATTCTCTAAATTTTGGCGCCAATTCTAGCCCTTCTATCATAGCTTCTGTTTAAAATGGAACCTCTGGTGCCAGTCTTCTATAAAATGTCACCTCTGGCACCATTTCTAGCGCCGCTGGTGCCAGGATGCTGAAAAGCTCCATTTTGGCTCTAAATGCCTAAAATTAATATACCTGTAAAATACATGAAAAATACCCTTCTTTGTTGGGCAATATCACCAAAATTTAAGCATAAAATGAAAGCATAAACTTTCACGTTATTTTGGTGTATCAAAATCCCTCAAACTTAAATGTTGCTTGTCCACAAGTAACTCTTTGTAATGTCATCTTGTAATCTTCTCTACTTCTAATCATCATTGTAAGCATTTCTTACTTCCAAACCATTTATTCTATTCTACATTGCTATAATATATGATTGATGAATCATTAGCTGGTCCATAATTTTTTCAAGTGAAATAGAATTGGAAGTAGATGGTCATGTAGCTGATGTTGAGGGTCTATCACTTCTTCCACTTCTAGATCCAACAAATGATTCAGATTTATGCACTGTGAGTTTTCCAATTTGCTTAAGTAGTTGCAACATTTCTTCATTCTTATCAAATTCTATTCCGGATTGTACACATAAAGTGAAAATCTTGGAAGGATAACCCAAAACACTAGTTGTCACACTTCTAGCAATGCCCTGAGCATTATACACAATAAGAGCACCAATATCAACAACTTTCATTTGTTGAATGCAAAAAATTAGTACTTCCCTTTCCTTTGTTACTTCACTTAAGTGATTAGTTGGAAGCAATTTTGCAGAGATAAAGTAATGTCATGCTTTAGATTGAACATTTAACATGGAATTGGAGAATTTGACTTTGTGATTATTCTTAATCTTCCATTCTCCCCTTCCATTGGTGAGATTGGCAATTACTTCATCAAGTGATGAACCAGAAATAACAAATACATTATACTCACAATGAAATTTATTCCACAGCCCATAAAGTGCATTGATTCTTTCTTGAGTAAATTCAACATGCTTACCTCTAACATAAATGTACTCGTCCGTAGTCACCCACATATTGGCAAAAAATTCTTGAACCATAGGAAAAATGGCTACTACAATGAAGTAACAAAAGGTTTCTCACTTTGAGCAATTATCATCCTTTTCTCTCCTCCTGGGTTTGAATATGAATGTTCCTGAACCAATCTTCTAGTCTCATCATAGTATTATAATTGTATTGAGCATTCAAATTTACAAATCACCTCACATCAAACTTTCCCGAAGGCTTTCCTCTCTTCACTCTTGGAGCCATAGAAATTTCTAAATAAATTCACATAAAAACCAAACAAATTCACAATATCATAAATCAAACACCAAAAATAGGAATATTTCGTAATAAATTTTTCACGACGGGTTCTCTTTAAACTTCTTCAATAAAAACTCAAATTTTTGGATTTCCATAATGTAGGAAAAATTCATGGTTAAAATATAAACTTTCTAAGTTAAAGCAAATCTCTTACCAAGGGAAGATAAAACCCAAGAATTTTTAGCCTTGAATTTTTTTCAAATCCACCAAATGGCAAGCCTTAGGTTGAATTTTGAACTTAGTTTAGAGGTAGGAGATGACCCAAGAAATAAAAATGAGGTTTTACAGGGGTTTTTTTTGAATTTATGTAAATCTAGTTGTTTTAAAGAAACTAACGCCTCCGGCGCCAACACAAAAAATTTTCAAATTTCAATTTTCCTTAGAAATCTGCTGCATACCACACCACGTCAAACTCTAAATGACTTAGTTAAACACTTCATAATTAAATGATTTTATAGCACATATTTTCACAAATAACACAAAACTCACATTTATATATAAAGTCCAAATGATTACATACCAACATTTTTTAAGATAGCGCATCTAATTCAACTTGAAATCAAACCATACAAAATAAAGCTGAAGACTAAATATTAAATACTCAATATGTGACACAGATAGAGTTCAACAATAAAAATAAATGAAATCAAACATAAACACATAACACACATAAGAAATAATAATTACAAATTTTGTACTAAAATGAGTTCAAACATCTTCTTCACTTTCGTCTTCAGGAATGTTTCCCATGGATTAGTAGTGAACGTATAAGTTATAAAAAGGTCGGAGAAGAAATTTGTCCATCAAAACTTCTTCAATCCAAGCATTTTTCTTAAACCTACGCACTATACCATCTTCAATACGCTCGGTATGTTCAAATTGTTTTTTCATCCTCCAATCAAAATGATCAAATATATCAGAAATATTTGCAATTGAATTCATAATATTTTGTATCTCTTTCTCCAACTTTTTTATCCTTTTCAAAATATCATGTGAACTATATGAAAATCAAGGCTGAATAGGTGATGAATTTTGAGATGATTGGTCCATAAGAATAGTCATATTATTCTCCTCCCCATTTCCTATACAGTTGCAACAAACCTCTAATTCCATAGGCTTCTAAGGGAGAAGAAATTTTCCCAACTTTCATAAGGTACTTGTGACTAGCTGCATGGTAGGAATATGGTATATGGATGCCCCAGCCCATAAGTTGATTTGTTGATAATTAAACCCAAAATAGATTTTACAATTAAAACACCCACATCAATAAGTCTTTTGGTTTGAATACAATAATTCAAAATAGCACTTTCCTTAGTCACTCTACTAATTTTAATGATGGGAAGTAGTTTCGATGCAATAAAGGAATTTCATGCCTTGATGTAATAATGATGAAGTAAACTTATAAGGCCATTATCTCTTGTCTCTCAATTTGCATGTTCATCAGTAAGGAATTGGTAGAGTTCATTCATGTTATCTATTGTAGGGAAAAAATTTGCATAGTGACAAATATGGACACTTTCAATCATAAATAAATCATTTATTCCTGAAGGATACAATGGTACACACGTGCCTTGAAGATAGATGACTCCGTAGTTAATTCCACGAAGATCAGCATAAAACTCTTTCACCACGAGAATTACTGCCACAATAGTGGTATAACAAAGGACTTCTCAGCGTCTCTTTGCAATAATCTCCTCCACTCAGGTATTTGGTGTGTTTAATCCTTGATTCATAAATCCTTATTCCTTGATTAATCTCTTCTTCACAAGAACTCGTTCATATAACTTCTGCGCATCAAAACTGATGAACTTCCTCTTGTTAAAAATTTCATATCTAGTGGTTTCATCAAAGTGGAAAGCCATTGGATTTGAAAAATGGTGAATTTCCATTCATTTTTCCACTC
The DNA here is from genome assembly GCA_003013225.1 of Phalaenopsis aphrodite. Lineage (NCBI taxonomy): Eukaryota > Viridiplantae > Streptophyta > Magnoliopsida > Asparagales > Orchidaceae > Phalaenopsis > Phalaenopsis aphrodite. The sequence goes on along the minus strand of NEWO01000322.1, from coordinate 536,552 downwards.
TTAAATAACTTCAAATGTCAATTTTTTAGAGTTCCCATGAAGAAAACCCGCCAAAAACTGCCAAAATCAATTTCAAAATCACCCAAATTTGTTCTGGTAACCGCGGTGCTTCTAGCACCAGCTCTCTATAAAATGCTGCCTCGGGCACCAAATCTGGCTCCAGTTCAAATTTCTGCACCATTTGATTTTAAATCCAAATAACTCTTAAATCTTCCATAAAATTTGGCGGATAAAGATGTTTTAAAATATTTTCCCAATATGTATGTCTCTCAAGTAAACAAAACTCATAAAGAATATATATATGTATATATATATATATATATATATATAATAATACTACTTTTAAAAATAGATAAGCAACACAAACAAAGACAAATATAGTTTGCCTCCCATAAAACGCTTGGTTTAATGTCATCAACCCAACATTCTCAGTCTTTACTCTAGGTGACCCAATATTACAATCTCTATGAAAATTGGTCTTTGCCATCAAAATATGGTTTCAGTTTGTGCCAATTCACTTTAAATATCTTTCTAGTTTTGGGATCTTTAATATTAACAGCTCCATAGAGATAGACTTTTACAATTATGAATGACCCTATCCACGTAGACTTCAGTTTTCCAAGAAATAATTTTAATCTTGTATTGTATAATAAAACTTCCTGTCCAGAATCAAATTCTTTTTTATTATCTTTCAATCTTATCATTCTTTCATTTTCTCTTTATATATCCTTACATTATCATAAGATTCATTCCTAATTTCTTCAAGCTCATTCAGGTGCAATAATCTTTTCTCACCAGCACCTTTTAAATTAAAATTAAACTCCTTAATAACTTAATAAGCTTTATGCTCCAATTCTAATCGTAAGTGGTTAGTCTTCCTGAAAATTAATCTATATGGTGACATTCCTATTGGCACCTTATAAGCTATCCTATAAACCCATAATGTAGTATGTAATGTAGCAGACCAATCCATTTTACTAGGATTTATAGTTTTTTTCCATAATTCTTTTGATTTCATGATTAGATGCTTCTGCTAGACAACTAGTTTACGGATGATAAGCAGTTGCAATCCTATAAATAATATTATATTTTTCCTCCAACTTTAAATTTGTTTGTTCCGAAAGTGAGATCCTCCATCAGTAATGATTATCCTCGACATTCCATACCTTGTAAAAATATTTTTGATTAAAATTTTTGAAACACTCCGAGCATCACATTAAGGTAAAGTGATTGCTTCAATCCACTTTGATACATATTCCAATTCAATTGATATATATATATATATATATATATTACCATGAAGCTGGCGACAGAGGAGGGAGGTGCTCTGCTGGCAGGATGGTGAGCTGCTGGAGTGTGTTCTGGGGGTAGTCTGGTTTTCTCTTCTTTAAGGTGCTATTTTATTTTCCTCTTATACTTTGGAAGCTTGTTTCCACAACTTCTTTTCATAGGATTTGGTGGGTTTCACTGTTTCATTGGTATTTTTTCTGGTTGATGGGTTTTTAGTGTTCCATTGGAGGTTTTTATTTTTAGCTCTCTTTCCTTTCTCCTTTGGTTTTATCTGATTCCACTTGGAACTCTCTTGCTCTTGTGGTCGTTTCTCTCCCCTTCCTAGTGTTGGGCACTACTGTATTGAGGTTTGCTGACAGGTTAGACCTGTTCTGTCTGGTTTTGGTCTTGTTAACCTTTTCTTTGGTTCTCTAGCTCTGTGGATTTTGTTCTGTGTTTCTTAGGAGTATGGCTACTCCTATCAACTTGGATACAGATGTTCAATGGGCAAAGGTTACCTATGCAGGAGTGGTTGGTAAATCAACTGCTTCCCTCAATGATCCTGAACATTTAGTCCTTTCACAGAAGTTTCATGACACTGCAGCGGGAAAGGGCAACAGCCCTTGCATTCATCCCTTAGGTGCCAAGGATGGAGAACCTGCTGTTTATTTCTCACCTCAAGAAATTATTAATCTAAATTACCAAGTAAAATTTACCTTGGTAGGGAAATTTCTTCTTGGCCACCCCAAAATGGATTTAGTTAGAAACTACTTTGATTCTTTGAAATTTAATGGTGATTGGCATATTTGAATTCTTGATGGAAGACACCTACTTATACAACTCTTAGGAGAGGAAGACTATGCTAGAATCTTTAAAAAATAAGCCATCCAAATTGGAGGTACCACAATGAAAATCCTGAAATGGGATCCTGATTTTGACCCTAGTAAGGAACCTCCAATAGTTCCTCTATGGTTTAAATTACATGGCCTCCCAATCCAGTACTTTAATCTCAATGCTTTATTCAATAAAACATGTGCAATATGGAGACCTATGAAGGTGGATGCTCCAACATACAATAAGGCCAGACCTGCCCTAGCCAGAATTCTCATTGAGAGAGATGTTACTCTACCTGAAATCAATAGGATTTTGATTGGTAATGACAAGGAGGGTTTCTGGCAAACAGTGAGGTTAGAAAAGAAACCATACTACTGTCATCACTATAAGATGTTTGGACACACCAAGGATAGATTTTTTTGGGCTTCAACCTCCCCCAAAGAAGACAGTGGCGAATCAGAGAAGGTATGCCCAGCCTATTCCCCCAGAAGGTTCAATTGGTGTAGACCCCCCTCCAAGTGGGAATTTGGATGACATGCTGGAAACACCTAAAAGCTCTACTGCTCCTCTTGTTTCCACAGACCCCCATACACTTCACCCAGATCTTTCAGGGAGGAGGTAAACCAGATAAATATTCAAACACCCCTATCTGTCCCTTTAGATGAGGTGGTGCAACCCAAGGAGACCAACCAGCAAACTACTCTTGGAATAGAAGCTCCTCAAAAGAATGATATAGCTGAGATGAAACACCTATTGGAAGAGGATTGGCAAACACAAAAATCTAAAAAGAAGAAGAAGGTTCAGTCGAAAGTACAGAAATTAAGTGAGGGTAACATTGGGTTCATAAAAACTTTGAAAATGGGGGGACCTCCTCCTTCTAGAGGAAGGACCAGATCAAGATCTCAGCTTTCCCCTCATGATTAATATGCTTTGTTGGAATATCATGGGCATTGCCCATCCTCAGTCTTTAAAAAGACTGATCTATCTCAATAAAAAACACAAGTTGTGGTGCTTTGCTATACTTGAACCTTTGGCTCAACATAACTCTCAGAGAATTATTCAAAGATTCCCTGGTTTCTCACATTATGCTAACTAAAATAATAAAGTTTGGTTCTTTTGCAGGAAAGAAATTCAGTGGAGCATTATTATGGACCATCATCAGTTCATACATCTCTCACTGCCTGTACAAGGACAATTGGAGTATGCCACTTTTGTTTGTGTTGGTAGTCTGAAAGCTGATAGAAAAGAATTATGGGAAGGCTTACATCTCATCAGTAAAAACATGAACTCCTCTTGGATAGTGGGGGGAGATTTTAATTGCATCTCTAATGCAGCTGAGAAGTCTGGAGGGAGACCTCCCAATTTGTCTAAACTGACTTATTTCAATGATCAAATACAGCAAATTGGTTTGTTTGACTTGGGGTAGCAGGGTCATAACTCATAAGTTCACTTAGAAGAGGAGTCTTCTATGGGAAAGACTAGACAGAATGTTAGTTAGTGATCTCTGGCAGAAATACTATCTCCTTACTTTTGTTACCCACCTAACCCTTACTTGGTCTGACCACTGACCTCTCCTTATTTCCATGACCTCCCCAGTTACCACCTCACCCCACCCTCCTTTCAGATACATAAACATGTGGTCTACCCACCCCCTGTTCAATAACTGTGTTGCCTCTAACTGGATGGGAATTGAACACACTGACCTTTTATCAAGCTTATCCTTCTGCATCAGAAAATCAGCAAAGCCTTGAGAAAGTGTGGTTGGGAAACCTTTGGAAATGTGTTTTCCAATGTGTTATCTACTGAAAAAGAGGTTGAGAGAATTGAGGCTGCTACTCAGAATAACCATGCCACTGAAGCTGATTTGACGACTGCCCAGACTAATCTGAACAAAGCCATTGATATTCAGAATCTGATACTCAAACAAAAAGCTTATGCAATTGGCTTTTCTAAAGGGGACAGAAACACCAAGTTTTACCATGCCTATATAAGTTACAAGAGGAAATGCAATACCATACATTCCATAAATTCGAAGGATGGCAGATGGTTGAATGATAATGAACTTATAGTTAAGGATGCTGTTAAGTTCTACAGCTCTCTCCTAAACTCATCTGCTGAACTTAATACTGAATATGAAGATTACTTTGCTGAAGAATCCAGTTACACTGGTCAACTTAACCTTACTGAACCCCCTTCTATTGAGGAAATTTAGGAAGCCTTGAACAGTATTGACAGCTTTAAGGCAGCTGGCCCTGATGGTTTTACAGCTGACTTCTACAAAAAAAGCTTGGCACATCATCAAGGTAGAGGTTGTGGAGGCAATTGAGAGCTTCTTTAGAAGAGTCAACCTGCCCAACTACATCAGTAACACTTCCACTGTGCTAATCCCTAAAGGGGAATTACAAAAAAACTGGGATCACTACAGGCCTATAAGCCTGGCTTCTGTCATTAGAAAACTCATAAGCAAGATTATTGTGAGAAGGTTGCAACCTCACTTGGACAAAATTATATGCCCTAACCAAACTACCTTTATTAAAGGTAGATCTATTAATGATAATGTGTTGTTGGCACAGGAACTCACTTTGGATCTTGATAAAATTAGTAGAGGAGGAAACCTCATATACAAATTAGATATTAAGAAGGCCTATGACACCATTGACTGGAACTTTATCTTGGGTATACTTGCAGTTAGAGGATTTCAGCCTGAATTCAGAAATATCATCCAAAGGTGGCTTATCAATAATAACCACTCCATCCTTATCAATGGCCAACTCCAGGGGCCTTTCACAGCTTCTAGAGGACTAAAGCAAGGTAATCTACTCTCTCCCACTATATTTATTATTGCTATCGATTACTTTTCTAGAATGCTTAACAGGAACATCCTCAACAATCAGTACTCCAGATTTCACCATAGATCCAATTCAGCAATTTCCCATCTCATGTATGCTGATGACATTATGATATTCTCCAATGTTCATAAGATTGTTGTGAAGAAGGTTTATAAATGCATACAACAATTTCAAAAACAATCTGAAATGGAATTTTTCCCTACTAAATGCCAACTTATATTTAACAAGAGGACTTCTTCCAATACCAAGCACTGGATCTCCAACTACACAAGCTTCTCTACTGCTAGGGACCTTGTAAGGTATCTGGGGGTTCAACTCATTGGAGGGAGATCAAAATTGACCCAATTTGATGAGGTCCTACAGAAAATTCAGAGAACTCTATCCAGCTGGTCTCACCCCTTTCTATCTAATGGGAGAAGAATCACTCTTCTGAAAAGTATGATAATTACCTTCCCCTCTTATATCCTTCAAACCAACTACCTCAATAAAAGCACCCAAATCCAGTTGGAGAGAGCTTTTAATAGATTTTTATGGGCTGGTCAATGAAAGCAGTTACACTAGGCTTCTTGGCAAAAGGTAGCCAAACCTATTTCAGATGGTGGGCTGGGGTTCAAGGGGCTCCAACAAGTTGTAAACATTAATTTCTGTAAGATGTGGATTCAGTTCAGAGCACGAACGTCTTTGTGGGCAAAATTCATGTATGGTAAGTATTGCAAGGGCCAACACCCCTCCCTTATTACTAAAAAGCTGGGAGACTCCAAAATTTTGACAAATATGCTGAAATTCAGAGAGCAAGCTGAAGACATGTACATTTGGGATTTGGGGAATGGTAAAGTGAACTTTTGGCTTGACAACTGGTGTCCTAAAGACTGGATTGGGGGGCCCCTCCAGACTTTAACCCTCAGCTCCTAGTTTGTGACCTCTGGGATGGGGACTCCTGGATGTTCCTAAGCTCCAATCTTTCATTCAGGAGCCTCACTTATTTCTAGTCACAAGAACTGTGTTTGATAAAGGCAGAAAGGATAGGATCATATGGCAAATCTACACTAACCAAAGCATGACCAAAGCAATTTATGGTAAGTTAAATCTTTGGGAGAAGGTCATATGGGGTGAGGTCATTTGGAACAGATTTCTATCCCCTTCCATATCCTTCTTTTGCTGGAGATTCTTCAACAACCTCTTGCCTACTGATGATATTCTTAAACTCAAAGGTTTAAGAGGACCCTCTAGATGTTATCTTTATCTGAAAAGTGAGGAGAACATTAACCACCTGTTTTTCAAATGTGAGTTTGCTTCAGAGGTGTGAAAAGAGCTCCTTTATGGGATTAAGGATGATCTCTTGGACAAGGACTGGACTAGTCTTTATGCTGGTTGGCATAGCTGGAGAAGTACATACGAGGAGTCAATCTCCTTTCATAGTGTCTTGGTTCTTGTGGATGGGTAGGAACAACAACAAACATGATGATAAGAGTATCCAATATAACAGGTAACCAGAAACTGTGTTACCTATCTGAACAAAATCACTCAGCTTAAGAACTATCCTAGCTTAAATATGGCTCAAAACAGTACCACCATTAATCACAACAGAATTGAGACTGTCACTTGGAACCCTCCTGATATTCTAACCATGAAAATAAACACCGATGGTAGCTTCTCTAAATGGGGTGCAGGGGTGGGAGCGGTTTTCAGAAATTCCTCCAGTAAATGTCTACTATTCTTTCATGCTCCTACTGTGGCAAATGATGCTCTTGAAGCTGAGCTTATTGTTGTTTACTGGGCCCTTATATTTTCACAAAAAGCAACTTGGCAGAAAGTATGGATTGAGGTTGACTCTTTACAGCTAATCTCTTTGTTGAATTCTGATCAGCTATCCTCATGGCACCAAATGCAATGGAAACAAAAATTGGCACTTTTTACAAAAGTCTTATAATTCATATGTCTTTCATTTATAGAGAAGGTAACCAACCTGTTAATTGGCTTGCCATACAAGGAACCTATGCCAACTCCATTTTTGTTGATACAAGACCTCCTACCCCCCTTTCCCTCCTACTCCATGGAGACAAGTTGAAGACCCCTCACCTCAGATTCAAACCTAGCCCACTTAAAGAGATTTAGTGCAATGTTTTGCTTTCTCCTTTTTTTTTTTCTTTTACTTATAACTCTCTAGTAAATTTTTGAGGATTTGGCTCCCTCCCTTTGTTTGGGGACCACTCCTTTAGGAACCTTTGTAATACTTTTGATGATCTACATGTAGGGAGACATATAATGCTCCTTCAAGAAAAAAAAATTATATATATATATATATATATATATATATATATATATATATATATATATATATATATATATATATATATATATATA
>NEWO01000322.1:442756-501322 GCA_003013225.1 Phalaenopsis aphrodite | reverse complement strand
GGAATTTTATGGGATTTTTTGGATTTTGGGTTAAAGGAGGGTCCCAAGGGTAGTTAGGTAATTTGGGAGTGTCTGGGGTAAAAGACCCAGTTGAGTATTTCAAGTAGAATTGGATAGATATTCATTCTAAATGAACCATGGATCAATGAAATCCCCATTTTGGGTCCTTAAGTATTGGTTTTAGCAAGAGTATTGTGAGGATATTGTGTACCCTAACTCCAAACCAACACTCAGGGTCAATCCTAAGGCCAAGTAGTCCTATAGGAACTCCTCTTGAATTCTCTCATAATGATCTTACCTACTATATGCTACAGGTTAAGATTAATATGTGGAACTTCAAGTTGAGTGAAGAGAAGAATTTTGAATTTCTAATGGTGGGGGTACCTTTTCTAGTTTTCTAAGACTAGTCAATAGGAGAGTCCTATGGCTAGACCTAGGATACTAAAGAAGTTTCTAGACCTCAACCAAAAGTGAGGTCAACATCAATCCATACGGTAAAATACCACTAACAATGTAGTTTAAAATATCAGCATAACACGATTTTCTCATTCTTTAACAGTAAAAAGTTGATCAGTAGGAAAAGTTTCATTAATTTCCCTTTCAATGTCATGTTGTTCTTCCAGTTCCAATCTATATAAATCAAATTCTTGCATCGAAAGTACCCATCAAATTAAGTTTGGATTTGCATCCTTCTTTTTCATCAAATTTTTTATAGCAGAGTGGCCTATATGCACGACATATTTAACACAAATTAGATATGACCTAAACTTATCAAAAGCATAAGCAATAGCTAATAACTCTCTTTCAGTAGTGGTATAACTAATTTGAGAATCATTTAGAGTTTTACTAGTATAGTATATAACCTTAAAACTTTTGTCATGTCTCTACCCTAAAATTGCTCCAATTGTATAATCATTTGCATCATACATTAGTCTGAATGGTTTCTCCTAATCAGGTAAAACAATTATAGGAGCAGTGATCAATTTTTCCTTTGATGTTACAAAGACATTAATTCACTTTTGATTAAAATTAAATTTTTTATCTTTTTCTAAAATTTGGCATAAAAGCTTTGTAATTTTTGAAAAATAATTAAATACCTGTAAAAACCAGCATGACCTAAAAAACTTCTAAATCCTCTTACAGTATTAGGTGGAGAGGTAGGTTAGCTATAACTTAAACTTTTGTCCGATCTACTTCCATGTTATTTTCTGAAATTTTATGCCCAAGTAATATTGCTCCTGTAACCACGAATTGATATTTTTCTTATTTAATACTACATTCGCCTTTTCACATCATTCTAGAACTTTCTCTAAATGATTTAGACTTATTTTAAATAAAGTTCCAAACCCGAAAGAATCATCTATAAAGACTTCTATCTCTTATTTAATTAAATCGTTGAAAACTAACACCATACATCTTTGAAATGTTATAAGTGCATTACATAAAATAAAGGGCATTCATTGAAAAGCAAAAGTACAATAAGGACTAGTAAATATTGTCTTCTCTTGATCCTCTAGATTAATTGATATTTGATGATAGTCGGTATATCCATCTAAAAAGCAAAAATATTTATGCCCAGCTAGCCTATCCAACATTTGGTCCAAAAGGGGTAAAGAAAAGTGATCTTTCCTGGTGGTTGAATTTTAATTTCTATAATCAATGCAGATTCACCATCTAACGAATTGTCTTGTTGGTATTAATTAATTATTCTCATTTATCACAATAGTCACACTCCCTTTCTTAGGAACGCGATGAATTAGACTCACCCAAGAACTATCCGAAATAGTATATATTATTTCAGCATCCAACCATTTTAAAATCTCTTTCTTTACTACTTCATTCATCTTAGGATTTAATCTTCTTTAAGGATTAGGTTTTGGTTTATGATGTTATTCCAATAAAATTCTGTGAATACTAATCAAGGAATTGATTCCATTAGTCTCAACTAACCTCCATCCAAACGCTTTGTTACAACTTCTTAATGTTTGCAATAACTTTTGTCCTTGTGCTTCAGCTAATTGAGAGGATACAATAATAAGTAATGCGGATAAATCTCCTCAAAAGGCATATTTTAAATATGTAGGAAGTATTTTCATTTCTAGTTTAGGAGGTTTTATAAATGAAGAAATCAAAGTTTTGTTATTATCCATAGGATCTAACAATTCAAATTATTCTTGAACATAATCCAATTTTTCATTACTCACTTCCACAGATTTACCTTGAATTATATCCTCATCCTCATACTCCAAATATTCTTTTGTAGTTTTCTTTTCAAATGTATTTGTTAAATATTCATTGCTTAAATAGTCGTTAATATCCATTCTGAAGCAATCATTATCTCTTCTTTTTGTTGTGTATCTCATTGACTTTGCAATATTAAATGTAGCTTCTTGATCACTAACACCCATCATTATTTCTTCTTTATGCACATCTATCATTGCTCTTTTAGTGGAAAGAAAAGGAATTCCTAAAATATTAGGAATTTCTTTATCTTCCTCCATATCTAGCACAAAAAAATCCATTAGAAAGATAAATTTATCATTTTTTTACCAAAACATCTTCTATATATCTTTTAAGATAGGTAATTGAACGATCAGTTAATTGAAAATTTATAGTAATTGTTTAAATTTCTCCTAAACCCAACCTTCTGAAAATCGATAGAGGCATAAGGTTAATATTTGCTCTCAAATCACGTAAAGCTTTTCCAAAAAATCTTTCGTCGATAGCCCAATGAATAGTAAAACTACCAGGATCTTTAAGTTTTTTAGGAAGCTTTTGCTGAATTATAGTGCTACACTCCTCACTAAGTGCAACAGTCTCATTATCTGTAAACTTACTTTTTTTATTTAGTATATCCTTCATAAACTTCACATAGCTTGGCATTTGTTCCAGGGCTTCAACAAATGGAGTGTTTATTGTCAATTTTCTCAATATTTCTAAAAAATTTTGTAAATTGATTATCTCTGTTATATTGCTTCAATCTTTGAGGAAATAAAGGTGGTGGTCTTTCTATAGTAATTTTCATTAGTTTAATAGGATATTTTGACTAAAAATGAAAATCGTCAATAGATTTTTCTTTTTCCACCCCTTTTTTCTCAAACTCAACTTCAATTTCTTTTTGAACTTTTGTTTCAAATTCATTTCCACATCTTAATTGAATAGCTTTAATTTACTCTTTGCTCTGATCTTTAAGATTAACTTCAACACTATTAGGCAAAGTTCCTAGAGGTTTACTGCTAGCAATACATCTTAACTGATTTTCCATGTTTCTAATTGCACCTCCTTGACTTTGTAATTGTACTCCTTGAATGTGCTCCTATTTGCAATATTAATTCTTCCATTGACAATTTCTTCTCCTCACTCTATGAATTGCTTTTGAAACTTGGAGGGTAATAAAGTTTATAGTTAGAATTTCTATAATTGTTGGAGTTTCTTAATGAGTTCGCAACATTGTTCCCCTATTATCGATTTACAACATTAGTCTAACTAAAATTTGGGTGATTTTTTTAACATGTATTATATTAATTGGAATAAGGATTATTAGATTGATTTTTTATTGCATTTAATGTCTCATACGAAGATTGAGAATCTATCATTTGCCCCAATGAATTTTCCTCAAGCACAGGAGTTTTCTTTAGAATAATTCATTCCATATTGATCTATATTCTTTGATTTTGCAGCAATATAAGCAGCCAACATAGATATTGCATCAGAATCATGAATACTAGCTACTTTTTATGGAGTTACCCTTCTAGAAAGCTATTAAAAATTATTAGTAGTCATCTCTTCAATTTAAGAATATGATTGATCGAATGGTTTTAATATTAATAATCCACCAGCAGCACCATCAATTATAGATCCAAGAGATCCAACCATTCCATTATAAAATATTTAAGTTGTTAACCAATGTTGCAATGCATGGTGTGGACACTTCCTAAGGAGATCTTTAAATCTTTCCCGAGCTTCATAATTTGATTCTCCTTCTAACTAACAAAAAGATGTGATATAATTTATAAGTTTAGCAGATTTCGATAGTGAGAAATATTTAGATAAAATTTTTTGTGATAAGTCTTCCAATGTTCTGATAGATCCAAGTGCTAAAACTTTTAACCACATCTTAGCTTTATCTCTTAATGAAAAAGAAAAAAGTTTAAGTCTAACGGCATCATTCAATACTTCATCATATTTAATTGTAGCACATAATTCTAGAAAGCTATCAAGGTATAAGATAGGATCATCAGTCGGTGTTCCCTCAGACTAATTATTTTGTATCATTTGGATACGAGCAGGTTTAAGCTCAAATGAATTAGCAGCTACAACAAATTTTCGTATACTCAAATGAATTTCATCTGCTATATGATTAGCATAATCTCTTAAAGGTCTATGATGATGTTCATTTTCAATTCTAGAATTATTTAAGCTTGTAACCATTTTGTTCAAATTATCCATCTCTTTTTGTTATTTTCAAAGTATTTTAGTAGTTCTTTCTAACTTTGAATCATAAGGTACTAAACCTACTGATATTAAACTACGCATTCACAAACACAATAAGCAATTAAAACAAGCAAATAGACTAAATTAAAAATATAATGAATTATACTACAATAAGTCTTTCAGTTCAAATAAAATGTTCTAAATTTTAATGTAATTTATCGTTACTCCTTGACAACGACGCCAAAAACTTGATGTGCAGTTTTGTGGTGAGTTGCAAATATCTTTCAATATTACAATACACACACGACAACACAAATATTAAATAATCAGTTCAAACCTAATAAAATGAATTTAATATAAATAATTTTATATTTTTAAATCTTTAAGTTGCCAAACTGTAGTAATAACACAAGTATATGTATCGCTCAAGTAATAAAGGGCTCTAATGGAGTCCTAAGTTTTGATCCCACAAAATGTTGAGAATTATTGTAGTCATAATGTAAATACAATATTCAAACTACAAAACTTAAGTATGCAAAACAAATCTAAAGAAAATTTACTATATGTTAAATGAAATGCAGTTAAAAGAAGTAGGCTAAGTTATTTGCTAAACTTCAAAAATAAACTTGTAAAGACTAAAAAAAGTTTTGTAACAAAGAGTTGAAGTTTAAGAAATCATCCTTCTACTTTACAATGAGTTTATGGATTATGAAGTAATAAAAATTATTTAACATACAAAGAAATTATATTGTGCCAAATAAGAGCAATCTTATTCTTTACCCTTTAAGACTGCATTAAAAACATTGATTAATCCAAATTTGGTACTTAAATTCATGGTTAGGTTGAAAGGATACTGGCTGCCACTCCAGAGCTCTCACTTCTCCCTCCTCTGAGGGCTGACAATCTCACTTTAGTTTCTAAGCGACTAGACCAAATTGGGGATTTTAATTTATCACCTTAAAATCTCCAATTCTAAGCCCATCAAAGTATATTTCCTTTTTTATTTGCACGCCTTATTTGCACGTAACCCCATGGACTACATTCTCACCCATGAAATTGAATGTGACTCTTACCTTATTGTAGAAAGCACAACTCTTATGGATCTTATGTTTCTCAACAAAATTTAACATTTCAATTGACCAGAACAAAAAAAAAAAAGATCAGAGTTTGAATCATCACAATTTATTAACATTTAAAACCTTACATAACAAATTTAATTCTTCACAAAACCATATCTCATTATAGTGAGAAGGATAAAGAAGGCTACTCATAAGTCATGAGAAGGATACGAAAAAACCTAGATTATATATATATATATAAACAAGTTTACAAATTAAAGAAAATAAAGAACACAACTTATCTCAAACTCCTTCTCAAAAAAATCCCTTGAAGTTCCCTTTTAAGCACTATATCTCTTTATAATCGCACTCAATTCTCTCTTAGAAATGTAATGAAGAAGAAATCTCTCACCTTCCCTCTCTTCTTACAACTCTAGAAGAAAATACCCTCTTCTCCCAAGACATCTCTCTCACGTCACCCTCTTCTCTTCAAACCTCTTGCCCCCCTTTCTTCTCTAGACTCTTCCCTCTTTTTAGCTAGGTTCAGCCTTCCATTCCTTAAGAATTCAAAATTTTGTCCTTTTTTTCTTAAAAGGCACACCTCTTCACACCAAGAGACAAGTCCCTTCATCTAACAGAAATATATCTTCATTCAAGTGACTTTCCAAAGTGTCTAGATACATTTAATCACTCCATGGGATGTTTGAATTGATTAGAGGCTTCTATAACCACTCAAAAATAGTCACTAACCGCCTTACTCCATCTTAATTCATCTTTGTCACTTCCGGTGCCACGTTTGGTGCCTCTAGAGCCGACCTACTATAGTCTACACTATTCTCTGGATTTTGGCGCCTCTGCTGCCAATTCTAGTGCTCCTAGCACCACTTCTCTATAAAATGAAACCTCTGGCACCAGTTTTTGTGGCCTCTGGTGCCAGCTCTCTATAAAATGGCACCTCTGGAGCCAGGATGCTGAAAGCTCTATTTTGTCTCCAAATTTCCTCCTATTTAAAATTTTTTGCTCCAAATTCCTCAAATCAATATACCTATAACAAAATAAGAAAATACCCTTCTTTAAATTGCAATATCACCAAATTTAAGCATAAAATGAATACATAAAATAACACATTATTTTGGTGTATCAAACCTCACTATCTACTTCTTTAATATCAAGGAGGACAATAGCTTGATCTGACTTTTGTTTCATCTGTCGATCGAGATGATCAAACTGATCAGTGGTGTTACTAATCTTTTTGTGAATCGCTAATATATCCTTTTTTTCTTCCCTACTTCCTTCAAGATACTACTGAAATAATCTACACGTCAAGGTCATGATGATGTGGTGGGCAAGAAGGCTGATTGATATAAGAACTTCCTCCATGAGCCGCAAAAATATTGATGTTTGTCACACATCAAATAAACTGGTCCATGGGCTTCCAGGGAAGAAGTACCTTTTCTCAACTTTCATAAGGGACCTGGGCTTGACAACAAATTATGAGAATAACAATAGGGTTTCTAAGGCCAGTCATAGATCCATTTAGTGCAACTATAAGGATAGATCTATAAATAAGTGCCCCCTATTCTGAATATAGTAATTGAGGACTGCACTTTCTTTCTTTACACCCTTTATGTTTGTGGTAGGAAGTAATTTGGTAGAAATGAAAAAGTGTCAAGTCTTAGATGATGAATTTTGTCTTGTAGTAGGGAAACTAACCTTAAAGCCACTTCTCAATTTCAAATGTTCTTCGCTATCCATCAAGAATCTGAAGATCTCAGTCAAATTGTCTCTAGTCAGAGTGAAGTTAACAAATTTTCAAATTGGTACATCATCCACCAAGAACAACTAGTTGATCCTTAAAGGAGTAAAAGGTATAAACTTACTTTAAACATAGGCCAATCTATTAATTAATCCATGAATAGTAGAGTGGAATTCTTTCATGAAAGAGATAACGATAGCGGCAGTGGTGTAACAAAACACTTCTCATCACCTTTGTGTAGTAATTACCTCTACCTGCCCACCAGGCATGATAAATCCTCTTTCTCTATTCAATTTCTTCTTCACCAGATTTCTATCATGGTGCCTTTGTGCATCCTTGCTTAAAAACCTCTTCCAATCAAAATCTCCATGTGTTGAACTTGTCAAAGCATTGAAATCCATTAAATCTCAAGACTTCCTTCACTCCCAAAACACTTTAATTAATGAAGAATGAAATGAAATGAAGGTTTTGGAGGTTTTTAATGGAGAAAATAGTTATAAAAACTGAAAAATTGCCGCAGTTGTGATTCTGTAACTATGGCGCCTAGGCGCCATGTTTTCTATGAGCTGGTGCCTAAGTGTCAGTGCACACTTGAACACCGGTTTGCCTAAGGTCCAAATACACATCCTAACCTCCCATAGGTCATGAATTATAGCGCTTAAAGTATTAACATCTCATGTTTGACTCTCAAAAACAAAATACAATCAAGAAAATACACACAATCAAATATCAACAAACAAAACTTAATCCACTTTAATAATTATGGGTTGTCTCTCACAAAGCGTTTAATTTAATAACATCAGCTCGGCGTATCAACTACTTACTCGGGCTGACCCAACAATAAGATTTCATTAACTACAGTTCTACTTCCATAAAAGCAAGGTTTCAGCCTATGTCCATTTACTTTGAAAATTCTATCATTTTTTGGATCCATGATATCCACAACACCATAAGGATAGAATTTTAGCACAATGAATGGCCTCATCCATTTGGGCTTCAGTTTCCCAGAAAATAATTAAATTGTTTGATAGCCCATTAAACTTTATGCTCCAGTTCTACTGGTAAGTGAGAAGCTTTCCCAAATATGAGTTTACATGCGGTCATTCCTATAAGAATTTTATATGTCGTTCTATAAGCCTATAATGCCCCATCCAATCTATTAGACTAATCCACCCAGTTAGGATTTACAGTTTTCTCTAAAACTCTTTCAATTTCACGGTTGGATAATTTTGCTAGACCATTAGTCTGAGGATAATAAGTAGTGACATTCTTATGTTTAATACCGTATTTTCTAACTAATGTTTCAATCTTCCAATTCCTGAAATGACTTCCCCCATCAGTAGTTATTACTCTTCACATCCCAAATCTACTAAAAATATTTCTCATCAGAAAATTAGCAACTCTTTGAGCATCACAGTGAAGTAAAATAATCTCTTTTATCCACCTTGAAACATAGTCTACTGCAACTAAAATGTATATATTTTCGAAAGATGGTATAAATGGTCCCTAAAGTCCAAACCCCAAACATTAAAAATTTCAACCTCTAAAGTAAAATTGAGAGGCATTTCATTTCTTCTAGAAATATTTTCTACCCACTGACATCCATCACATTTTTTACATAATTATTAACATCCCTAAATATTGTAGGCCAATAAAATCAAAATTGTAAAATTTTATATGCAGTTCTATCAATCCTAAAATTTTCCCAAAATCAAAATCATGAAATTTTTGAATAATTTGCTGAGTTTCTTCCAAAATACACATCTTCAAATAATTTGGTCTTTTAATTATTTAAATAAATATGGGTCATCCCATAAATAACATTTTGCATCATACATAAATTTCTTTTGTTGTGGGTACATCAAACCATTGAGTAAAATGTTACTAATTATGAAATTAATTATGTCAGTATACCATGGACCATTCAGCTACAATACATTTTTTCATTAGGAAAATATTCATTGATTTCATTTTCAAGATTAACTAAATTTTCCAAGTCAATATACCATTTTAATAATGATCAGCACTTTAATTATTTGTTTTCGTCCTATATACTACTTTAAATTAAAATTCTTGCATCAAAAGGACCTATCTGATTAACCTTGTTCTTTGTGTCCTTCTTCAACATTAGATATTTAATAACATAATGTTTTGTATGAATAATACGTTTAGTACCTATAAGAAAAAGCCTAAATTTATCAAAGTCATATGATATTGCTAATAACTTTTTTTCCATACTAGTATAATTAATTTGAGCTTCATTAAGAGTCTCACTAACATAGTATATTACTTTAAAAATTTTATCATATGTATGTCCCAAAATAGCCCCAATTGCATAATCACTCGCATCACACATTAATTTTTAGACCGGTGAGTAACTCAAATAGTTTCACAATTGGTTGAAACAATATTTAGACCGGTGATTAATTTTTCTTTCAACATTTTAAAGGCATTTAAGCACTCCTGAATATAATTAAATAAAGCATCTCTTTCTAAAATTTGTCACAGAGGCTTAGTAATTTTTGAAAAATATCTAATGTATCACTTGTAGAAATTGACATGACCTAAGAAACTCCTAACTCCTCTCACTATAGTAGAAGTAGTTAGTTTAGCAATAACTTGAATTTTTCCAGGATCTACTTACATACAATTTTTTGAAATTTTATGTCCAAGTACGATTCCTCCTGCAACCATAAATTGACATTTCTCTCTATTGAGAACTAAATTTGTTTCTTCACAATATTTTAGTACTTTTTCTAAATGATTTAAAAATAAGTCAAATGAAGTACCAAACACTAAAAAATTTTCCATAAATACTTCAATTCCTTTCTCAATTAGGTCACAGAAAATGGTCATCATGCACCTTTGAAAAGTTGCATGTGCATTGCATATTCCAAAGGGCATCTGTGTAAAAGCAAAGTCCCGTAAGGACTACTGAAAGTGATTTTTTCTTAATCCTCAATAGCTATAGGAATTTGGTGATAAACAGTATATTTATCCAAAGAGTAGAAATATTTGTGTCTCGCTTCCCTGTCTAACATTTGATCAAGAAAAGATAAAAGAAATTAATCTTTTCTTTTGGTGAGATTTAATTTTCTATAATCAATGCAGGTTCACCACCTAGTGACTTGTCTAGTTATAATTAATTCATCCCTTTCATTTACAAATATAGTCACTCCCCCTTTCATAGAAACAGAGTTAATCGGAATAACCCAAGCACTGTCCAAGATAGGATAAATAATTCCAGCATTTAACCACTTTATAATTTCTTTCTTTACAACTTCTTTCATTATTGGATTCAATTTCATTTAAGGATCGGCCCTCAGCTTATGGTTTTCTTCAATTAAAATTCAGTTCATATAGATGGAAGGACTAATACATTAAATATTAGCCATCGTCCATGCAAAAGCTTTCTTATAATATTTTAAAATTTACATTAAATTTTGCTCTTGATCTCCAGTTTGGTCTGAGGATATTATAACATGTAATGTAGATGAGTTTCTTGGAAAAGCATACTTTAAATGCATAGCTAGAACCTTCATCTCTAGTGCAAGAGGTTTTTTAATTGAAGGACTGAATAATTTACTTTTTTTACTAGTGTCCAACAACTCAAAATTTTTCTGAACATAATTTGTATCCTCATTAATCTTTTCAATTATTTTATTTTTTAGATCAATATCTTCTTCATACTCTAGTTCTTTTTATTCCATTTATATTCATAATATTCCTTAAAATGGTTATTATTTAGGTGATTAATAAGTTTCATTATGAAATATTCATCATCTCTTCCCTTTGTTGAATATTTCATCAATTTTGATGTATTAAACGTAACTTCATGATAATAGACACTCATGATTAACTATGCTTTTTTCACATCTATCATAGCTCTTCCAGTAGCAATAAAAGATCTCCCTAAAATTATTCAAATTTCATTATCTTCCTTCATATCTAATACAATGAAATATATAGGGAAGATAAATTTATCCACTTTTACTAACACATCTTCTATAATTTTCTTTAGTTAAGTTATTGATCGATCAGCTAACTAAAGAGTTACAGATGTGGGATAAATTTCCTAAGCCTAACCTTTAGAAAATAGATAGAATCATAAGGTTAATGTTAGCCCCTAAATCGCATAAATCTTTCCCATAAAATCTATCTTCTTTTGCACATGAAATAGAAAAGCTACCATGATCTTTAGGTTTTTGAGGAATTTTTTTTTGAATTATCACGCTACACTCTTCACTAAGGTTAGACCAAAGTAAAATATGTTGAGATTTTCATACATATTTTACACTGATTTTGATGATATTGCACTTTAAAGAAAGATAATTTTGATGTTTTTTTGCAGGTATGTTGAATTATGGTCATTGGAGCAAAAAAGAGCAAATTTGGAGCAAAAAGGACAAAAATATAAAAATTTAATCTTGGGCGTCGACAGCGGGCTTGACGACGTTGACGACGGGTTTTTCCTGAGAGTCCAAAATTAAATATTTTAGAAGGCCACCGACGGCCCCATCAAGGCCGCCGAAGGCGCCATCGAGGCCGCCGAAGGCGCCATCGAGGCCGCCGATGGCGAGCACATCGGTTCCCTCAACAAATGCATTTAATGTTGATGATTTTTGAATAGACGCTTGGGCAACTCTTAAAAACTCTTCTACAACCTTAAAAGAAACATTTGGAGGCCAAAAAAGAGGGTGCCCAGGGGTGTCCGCTGAGTCTTTGATCTCGGTGGTGCCCATTAGAGTGTAGAGAGTGGTTAGTATTGCGAGGAATTCTTTGAGAGAATGTAAGAGTGGAAGTAAAGTGAGAGATTTCTTCCTCCTTGTCACTTCGAAGGAGAATTCTGTGTGTTGTAAAGAAAGGAAGATATTCAGAGGAACTTTGAGGAGTTTGCTTGGGGAGGAATTAGAGATATGTTGTATTTTCTTATTGAAGTTTGTATGACTTTGCTTTTATATATAAATTCCAAGTTTTTTTCATATCTTCTCCATGAGTTATGAGTAGTTTTCTCTATCTTTCTCCTTATCTTGATATTTTGTGAAATGGTGATTTGAATTGGTTGTGTCATGAGAATGTTAAAGAAGTTGTGATGAACTTTTCACTTCAATCTTAATTTACTTTCAATCTGGCCAATTTATTTGTTAAAATATGTTGAGTTTTACAAGTAATGTGAAGATTACATCCAAGATTTAGGGAGTTCGCAAATAAATAGGGAAATAAAAATTATCGGTCGTAGAATTGGAGATTTTAAAGTGACAGACTAAAATCCTCAATTCAGTTGTATCGTTTGGGTGCTGAAGTGTAGATGTTAGCCCTCAAGCAAGGGGAACGTGGGAGCTCCAAAGTGAGAGCTGATATCCTCCCAAGCTAGCCCCAGATTTAGTAACCAAGCGTAGGATTAGTCAATGTTCTTTATGCCTGGTCGAAAGGGTAAAGAATAGGTATGCTCCTATTTGGCACAATACAATTTGAATTGATTCAATTTATCCATTCACTTAAACTTCTTGACAAGGAGAATGATGCTTTCTTATATATTGAACTTCACATTAGAAACTTTATTAGTATAATTAGTTAATTAACAATTTATTAAAATTACATTTTTATTTCAATTGCCTATTAGTGACAAATTTGCAATTTGAACTATATTGTTGTGATTAAGTATTGATTTTTTAAATCTTAGTTTGTAGCCTCTAATATTACTCTATGTGGGATCGATATTCAGGACTCCATTAGAGCCCTGTATTACTTGAGTGATACGTATACTTGCGTTGATAAGTGTGACTTTGCAAATATTGAATATTTTATACACATCTTTATCAAATCTATAATCATTGTCAAGTTTTTGTCGTCATTACCGGGGATTTAAATCTTCTAGAAGCATTATCAAATTCTTATATTTTTAAGCATATATAAAGTCACTGTCAAGTTTTTGGTGTCGTTGGCGTGGGAGTAAAAATTAAATTTTAAAAAAAATCATAATTAGATAACGGACAAATTAGGACTATTAGAAAACTTTTACTTGAATTACAACTTATTTTCATATTTAGTTAATTATTTTTCTGTGTACTGATTTCAATTATATGTGTAAATTTTGACCTGAAAATCTTATACCCTACGATTCGGATTTAGAACGCACTATTAGGGGAATTAGAAAACTAAGAAAAGAACCTAGAAACCCTGACACAATGGAAAATAATGAGAACAATCAAGGAATAGAAAATGTACATCAACCTAGACCTCAACGAGATTGTGTAAATCCTACAGCAGATGAAATTCACTTATCTATCCAAAATCTTGATGTAGCTGCTAATTCATTTGAGCTCAAACCTGCTATTATCCAAATGGTACAAAGTAGACCAAATGAAGATCCTAATTTACACCTCATTATTTTTTTAGAATTTTGTGCTACCTTTAAATATGGTAGAGTTTCGAACGATGCTATTAGACTTAGACTTTTTCCTTTTTCACTCAGAGATAAGGCTAAGATGTGATTAAATTTGTTAGCACTTGGATCTATTAGAACTTGGGAAGAACTTTCACAGAAATTTCTATTCAAATATTTCCCTCCATCTAAAACTGCTAAACTTAGAAATGACATAACATCATTTGGTCAGATAGATGGAGGGTCGGTATATGAAGCTTGGGATAGATTTAAAGATATTCTTAGGAAGTGCCCACATCATTCATTACTAGATTGGTTGATAATTCAAACTTTTTACAATGGATTAGTGGGATCTCTTAGATCGATTATAGATGCTGCGGCTGGTGGTTCCTTAATGTCAAAACCTTTTGATGAGGCATATTTGTTAAATAGAAGAGATGGCTACCAATAATTTTCAATGGCCCTCTGAAAGGGTAAATCCTAAAAGAGTAGCTAGTATCCACGATTTTAATGCAATATCTATGTTAGCTTCACAGATTACTACAATAACAAGGAAATTAGATCATTATGGAATAAATTATTCTCCAACACCTACTATGTTGGAAGAGAACTCATCTGGGAAATTTGTGAATGTTCAACCTTCTTATGAGACTCTAAATGTTATTAACAATACACCCAAAAATCCTTATTCGAACTATTATAACCCAGGTTGGAAGAATCATTTTAACTTTAATTGGAATAACAATTCTTCAATAAATCAATAATGGGCAAACAACCCAGTAAACCCATTGGGAAATTAATTCAACCAAGAAAATGTTAATTATAGACATTCTATCCTCCAAGATTTAATAATAACACTCAATTTAAGGAAAAGAAGTTTTATATGGAAGAGTTGATACTGAACATGGGTCAACAATTGCAGAATTAAGAAAATCAATTACAAATTCAAGGAAACCAGTTACAAAATCAAGTAACTGCTATTAAGAATATTGAAAACCAATTATGTCATATCGCAACTGCCCTTAGTAACTAAATATCTGGAACTTTCCCTAGTACTGTGGAACCAAATCCTAAAGATCAAGGAAAAGAACAAATAAAAGTGATACAATTATGAAGTGGAAAATAATTGAAAAAAAAGTGCAGAAAGAAACGGAAACTAAAAAAGAGAAAGTGGGTACACAAAAAGAAAAGGATCATGAATACCCAGATTTAGAATATCCACTTACACCAATGAAAATTACTTTGGAGAAACCTCCACCACCGTTTCCTCAAAGATTGAAGCAACACAAAAAAAATAAATAATTTTCTAAGTTTATAGAAATTCTTAAGAAATTAACGGTAAATATTCATTTCGTAGAAGTTTTAGAGCAAATGCCCAATTATGTGAAGTTTATGAAAGATATTTTGAACAAGAAAACGAAGTTCACTGATAATGAAACTGTTGTACTTAGCGAAGAGTGTAGTGCAATTATTCAGAAAAAAACTTCCTGAAAATTTAAAAGATCTAGGTAGTTTCACTATACCGTGTGCTATCGGTGAAAGATTTTATGGAAGAGCTTTATGTGGTTTAGGAGCGAGCATTAATCTTAAGCCTCTATCAATTTTCAAAAGATTAGGATTAGGAGAAGTCTCACTTACATCTGTAACTTTTCAGTTAGTGGATCGTTCAGTTACTTATCCTAAGGGAGTTATAGAAGATGTGTTAGTAAAAGTTGATAAATTTATCTTTCCTGTGGATTTTATTGTTTTAGATATGGAGGAAGATAAAGAAATACCTATAATTTTATAGAGACCATTTTTAGCTATTGGAAGAGTTATGATAGATGTTCAAAAGGGAGAATTAACTATGAGAGTTAACGATCAAGAAGTGACTTTTAATATTGTAAAATCTATGAAATACCCTGCGGTTGAAAGAGATAATGAAGGTTTTTGCATGGAAATTAGTGAACATCTATTGAACGAGCATTTTAAAAAATATTTTGAAGAGAAAAAAGATTTTGAAGATAAAGATGAAGTTATTTTGGACCAAATAGCAAATGAAGAATTAGATTATGTTCAGGAAAGATTTGAGATGCTGGATATTACAAGAAATACTGATAAGAATCTAGTTCCTTCAATTATAAAACCACTTGAACTTGAGTTGAAAACATTGTCAAACCACTTGAAGTATGTGTTTCTAGGAAACTCTTCTACATTACCTGTTATTATATCTTCAGAGTTAAATGATTTGCAAGAGCAAAGACTTTTAGATATATAAAAAAGATATAAGAAAGCTTTTGGTTGGACCTTAGTTGACATTAAAGGAATCAGTCCTATGATCTGTATGCACAGAATTATATTGGATGAATAATATAAACCAAGATTTGATCCACAAAGGAGATTAAACCCAATGATGAAAGAAGTAGTCAAGAAGGAAATTTTGAAATGGTTGGACACTGTAATTATACATCCTATTTCGGACAGTGTTTGGGTAAGTCTAATTCATTGTGTTCCTAAGAAAGGAGGGGTGACTGCTGAAGCACAAGAAAATAATGAATTAATACCTATCAGACAAATTACTGGGTGGCATATTTGCATTGATTATAGAAAATTAAACACTACTGCTAGGAAAGATCACTTCCCATTACCATTTTTAGACCAAATAGTGGATAGACTTGCTGGTCACAAATATTTTTATTTTTTAGATGGATATATTGGCTACCATCAAATTCATATTGCTCCTGAGGATCAAGAAAAGACAACATTTACTAGTCCTTTTGGAACTTTTGCTTTTCGAAGAATGTCTTTTGGATTATGTAATGCACCTGCAATATTCTAGAGATGTATGATTTCTAAGTTTATTAAGTTAATTGATGATGGAATAGAAGTGTTTATGAATGACTTCTCTATATTTGAAATGTCATTTGACGCATGCTTAAATTATCTTAAAAAAGTTTTGGAGTTATGCGAAAGAACTAATTTAGTTTTAAATTGGGAGAAATGTCAATTTATGGTTGCAGGAGGAATTGTGTTAGGGTATAAAATTTCATAAAATGGTATGGAAGTAGACCCTGCAAAAATTCAAGTTATATCTAAATTAACAACTCCTACTAATGTAAGAGGGGTTAGAAGTTTTCTTGGACATGTTGGTTTTTACAGGCGTTATATTAAAGATTTTTCAAAAATTACCAAACCTCTATGCCAACTTTTAGAAAAGGACAAGAAATTTGAGTTTACTGAAGACTGCTTAAATGCCTTTGAGTTATTAAAAGAAAAGCTAATCACAACCCCTATATTAGTTTCACCTAACTAGGAGAAACCATTTTAACTGATGTGTGATGTTAGTGATTATGCTATTAGAGTTGTTCTTGGAAAAAGGTATGATAAGATTATTAAAGCTATATACTGCGATAGTAAAAGTCTTAAGGATGCTCAAATTAACTACACTATTCCTGAAAAAACGTTATTGGCTATTGTGTATGCTTTTGACAAATTTATATCTTATTTAATTGGGACTAAATGTGTTGTGCATACTGATTACTCTACTATTAAATATCTGATGCAAAAGAAGGATGCCAAACCAAGGTTAATTAGATGGATACTTTTGATGCAAGAATTTGATTTTGCGGTTATTGATCGAAAGGGGACTGATAATCAAATTTTTGATCATTTGTCAAGATTAGAATATCATGAATTAACTGACACCGATAATGAAATTATGGACAATTTTCCTGATGAACAACTCTATAATATTAATGAATGGAAAATACCATGGTATGTTAATACTATTAATTATATTGTAAGTGATATTTTGCCACATATGCTGACATTGTAATAGCAAAGAAAATTCATTCATGATGCAAAAGCATAATTTTAGGATGAGTTTTATTTATATAAACAATGTAAGGATCTTATTATGAGAAGATGTGTCCCTTATGAAGAAACTGAACAAATTATTCAGAAATGTCATGATTCTGATTATGGAGGACATTTTGGAACTGATAAAACTGCTTATAAATTTTACAAGCTAGATTTTATTGGTCTACTCTCTTTAGAGATGTTTATATATACATAAAACTTCTGAATGATGCCAACGAGTAGGCAATATATCTAGAAGAAATGAAATGCCTCTGAATTTCATGTTAGAAGTTGAGATCTTTGATGTTTGGGGATTGGATTTCATGGGACCATTTATGCCTTCATCTGGGAACTTATACATATTAGTTGTGGTAGACTACCTTTCAAAGTAGATTGAAGCACAAGATTTACCTCATTGTGATGCTAAAAGTGTTTCAAGATTTTTAATGAAAAATATGTTCACTAGATAAGGAATGTCAAGAGTGATTATCACTTACGTGGGATCCCATTTCAGGAATAAATACATTCAGAGATTGGCAGAAAAGTTTAATGTTATTCTTAGAATCTCTACTTCCTATCACCCTCAGACCAGTGGGTTAGCTGAAGTTTCTAATAGAGAGATTAAACAAATACTAGAGAAGACTGTAAACCCCAGTAGAGTAGATTGGTCTACTAGACTGGATACTGCATTATGAGCTTACATGACTGCTTATAAAACTTCTATTAGAAAGACTCCTTACAGGCTGATTTTTGGAAAGACTTGTCACTTACCAGTAAAATTGGAGCATAAAGCAAATTGGGCGATTAAAGAATTCAATTATAATTTGAAAAATGTTGGTGAGAAGAGATCGTTACAAATGAATGAATTGGAAGATTTAAGAAATGAATCTTATGATAATGACAGAATTTATAAGGAGAAACTAAAGTTATGGCATGATCGAAAGATTAACCAGAAGAACTTTGAGCCAGGACAAGAAGTTTTGAATTACAATACATGGCTGAAGTTATTCCCTGGGAAATTGAAGTCTCATTGGTTAGGACCCTTTACTGTGACTCGAGTTTATACTTACGGAGCTGTTGAAATTGATGATCAAAAGACTGGGAATAGATCTAAAGTAAATGGACACAGATTAAAGCTACATTTTGATGGTAAAAGAACAAAATTTAAAGAGTTTTTAATGGTCAGTCAACTTGAATAATATCTGAATAGGTCGGGCTGACGACGTTAACCAAGCATTTTATAGGAGGCAGACCATAGTTATCTTTATTTTTATTTTTATTTTTATTGCGATTATAGGATTTTTTTGTTTGAAATTATCGTTAATTTGTGGTAGTATTGAACTCTACCACTCGTATTTAACCTTGAATCATCATAAAAATTGGATCCATAGAGAAAATTGGAACGCATTCGGACAAGAGCAAAACTATGAAATTTTTGTCTTGGGCAACGACGGTGGGCTCGACGCCGCCGATGGTGGGCTCGACGCCGCCGACAGTGGGTTTTTCTCGAGAGTCCGGACAATTAATTCTAAAGGCTTGTCAATGACACCATTGACACCGCCGACAGAGAGAATGGCGAGATGACGATTTGCGTAGTTTGAAATGTCAATTTTTGGCCGTTTTAGGCGAGATTTACTCCCTGTAAACTTCCAAACTCAGCTTTTAAATTCATATTACCTAAAAACAAATTAAAACTCTACCAAATTTATCCCAATGGCTTCCAATTCCACTGAAAACCTTAGATTTCGAGTGTTCAACTGGAGAAAGTTCATTAGTTCCGAGGCGCAATGAATCTTCAACAAAGTGCTGATAAAGAAGAGACTAATTAAAGAAAGAGGATTCGTGAATCGAGGATTGAACAATCCTTCAACAGTAATTGAAGAGATGATTGTGTGATGGCGATGAGAAGTGTTGTACTACACTACTGCCGTTGTAGTCGTTCCTGTGGTGAAGGAGTTTTATGCTAATTTGCATGGAATCAACCAGGGAGTCGTTTATGCGCGAGGCAGATGGATAACTTTGACTCCTGCATGGATTAATGAGTTATATATGATCGAGAATGTTCTTGTCTGTCATTATTCAAACTTTGTCCTGACAAGAAATTTGATGAATGAGATCTACAAATTTTTTAAGGACGAGACTGAAGACTAGGAAATGAGAGAAAATGGGTATGTTAGTTTCTTTGCTACACTTCTAAACCCCATTTCTAAACACTGGCACTTCTTCATTTCTATAAAATTATTACCAACAATGAAGATCGGTAAAGTTACTAAAGAAAGTGCTATTCTGAATTATTGTATTCAAATGAGACTGATGATTGATATTGGATTGATAATTGTGAAGTTTGTTCTGGGCCTGATCGTTCGTGGATCAAATTATGGGCTTGGACATCTTTCAACAATCTTCATACTCTGCAGTCAGTTCCAAGTATCTTATGAGAATTGGGAAAAGGTACTTCTATCTTGGAAGCCTTTAGACCCAACCCAGAAGTTCTCAGCCAATGAAGATGAGAATGATATGACTATTATTATAGATCAATCGTCTCAGAATTCACTTCCTATTCAGCCTCTAGTTCTGGACAAGACACTAGTAATCCTGCGGAGAATCAAGAAACTGAAGAAAGAGGTACAAATTATTATGAATGCAATTAACAATATCTCTGATTTTTTTATCATCTGGACTAGAGGATGAAAGAGCATTTTGATCACTCTGGACATATCAAAGGAAGTTTGATATGATTGATGAGAAAGATGGGAATGATAGAAGAGGACTCTACTGAAGAATTCCCATAATAACCCTTCTATAACCTCTTTGTTCATGTTCAATTGATTGGCGATATCAGAGGAGAAACAAGCACTGAATCAGAGGAGTAGTAGATTTACTTTACTACCTATATTTTTATGTGTGTGATTTGATTTGAACTAATGTGTTTGCTTTACCTTCAAATTTTACTTTTAGATCTCAGTATAGTTGAGATTGAGCATTAAATGTTTTTTTTAGTGTTTAGAGTGTTGTGGCTTGGATTGTGACGCTGAATTGATGTATTAAAGTTGAGAAAATACTAAACTTATGTGTGTCATGTAACGTGTATTGTAACCCTTGGATTTTATATATAATTGTGTTGTTTTGTGTTGTGAATATTTATTTGTGTTAGTACATCATTTAATCACTTAAATTTATGTCTAAAATAATTGAACGAATGTTGACGAGGCTTGAAATTGATCAAAATCGCAAAAATCTAGAATTGCACTAATTTTGAAAATTTTGCCGACGCACCATCGACATCGGTGACGGTGGATTTTTCCCGAGACTTAAGTTATTTAATTCAATAGAGCTCACTAACGGTGCTGACGACCCCGCCAACGGCGAGATACTGAAAAAACACTTTTAACCATGATTTTGACCAGTCAACCGCCACTATTCATCATCCCCTTCCTTTTATAAAAACAAAAATTTTGATCTAGGGCTTGAAGATCTTAGATTTGGAGCGATTTCAAAGCATTTAGACACTATATTTTATCATCTCTTGGTAAGAGCTTCACTCCAAACTAAAAATATTTGATTTTCGCCTTGAATTTCTTCCACATTGAGGAGATCCGAAAAAAATTGAGAATGTGGAGAAAATATTTAGAAGAAATTTATGGAACTTAGTTTTGAGCTTTTATAATCACTCTTGGAAGCCATTATTTGATTATTTGAAGTGTATTTCATAATTTCTTTTATATAATTTTGATTAGATTGAAATGGCTCCGCAACAAAAGAGATGACTTGAGTTTGACGAGTATCGCTTCATCAATGTCAAGGCTCGGTCGAGATTTACTTCAATATTTTAAGGGAAGAAATGTATACAAGATCGTGTTTTTGAGAATCTGAGAGGAGAATTCGAACGAGTTATTATCGAACGGNGATGCCAACGAGTAGGCAATATATCTAGAAGAAATGAAATGCCTCTGAATTTCATGTTAGAAGTTGAGATCTTTGATGTTTGGGGATTGGATTTCATGGGACCATTTATGCCTTCATCTGGGAACTTATACATATTAGTTGTGGTAGACTACCTTTCAAAGTAGATTGAAGCACAAGATTTACCTCATTGTGATGCTAAAAGTGTTTCAAGATTTTTAATGAAAAATATGTTCACTAGATAAGGAATGTCAAGAGTGATTATCACTTACGTGGGATCCCATTTCAGGAATAAATACATTCAGAGATTGGCAGAAAAGTTTAATGTTATTCTTAGAATCTCTACTTCCTATCACCCTCAGACCAGTGGGTTAGCTGAAGTTTCTAATAGAGAGATTAAACAAATACTAGAGAAGACTGTAAACCCCAGTAGAGTAGATTGGTCTACTAGACTGGATACTGCATTATGAGCTTACATGACTGCTTATAAAACTTCTATTAGAAAGACTCCTTACAGGCTGATTTTTGGAAAGACTTGTCACTTACCAGTAAAATTGGAGCATAAAGCAAATTGGGCGATTAAAGAATTCAATTATAATTTGAAAAATGTTGGTGAGAAGAGATCGTTACAAATGAATGAATTGGAAGATTTAAGAAATGAATCTTATGATAATGACAGAATTTATAAGGAGAAACTAAAGTTATGGCATGATCGAAAGATTAACCAGAAGAACTTTGAGCCAGGACAAGAAGTTTTGAATTACAATACATGGCTGAAGTTATTCCCTGGGAAATTGAAGTCTCATTGGTTAGGACCCTTTACTGTGACTCGAGTTTATACTTACGGAGCTGTTGAAATTGATGATCAAAAGACTGGGAATAGATCTAAAGTAAATGGACACAGATTAAAGCTACATTTTGATGGTAAAAGAACAAAATTTAAAGAGTTTTTAATGGTCAGTCAACTTGAATAATATCTGAATAGGTCGGGCTGACGACGTTAACCAAGCATTTTATAGGAGGCAGACCATAGTTATCTTTATTTTTATTTTTATTTTTATTGCGATTATAGGATTTTTTTGTTTGAAATTATCGTTAATTTGTGGTAGTATTGAACTCTACCACTCGTATTTAACCTTGAATCATCATAAAAATTGGATCCATAGAGAAAATTGGAACGCATTCGGACAAGAGCAAAACTATGAAATTTTTGTCTTGGGCAACGACGGTGGGCTCGACGCCGCCGATGGTGGGCTCGACGCCGCCGACAGTGGGTTTTTCTCGAGAGTCCGGACAATTAATTCTAAAGGCTTGTCAATGACACCATTGACACCGCCGACAGAGAGAATGGCGAGATGACGATTTGCGTAGTTTGAAATGTCAATTTTTGGCCGTTTTAGGCGAGATTTACTCCCTGTAAACTTCCAAACTCAGCTTTTAAATTCATATTACCTAAAAACAAATTAAAACTCTACCAAATTTATCCCAATGGCTTCCAATTCCACTGAAAACCTTAGATTTCGAGTGTTCAACTGGAGAAAGTTCATTAGTTCCGAGGCGCAATGAATCTTCAACAAAGTGCTGATAAAGAAGAGACTAATTAAAGAAAGAGGATTCGTGAATCGAGGATTGAACAATCCTTCAACAGTAATTGAAGAGATGATTGTGTGATGGCGATGAGAAGTGTTGTACTACACTACTGCCGTTGTAGTCGTTCCTGTGGTGAAGGAGTTTTATGCTAATTTGCATGGAATCAACCAGGGAGTCGTTTATGCGCGAGGCAGATGGATAACTTTGACTCCTGCATGGATTAATGAGTTATATATGATCGAGAATGTTCTTGTCTGTCATTATTCAAACTTTGTCCTGACAAGAAATTTGATGAATGAGATCTACAAATTTTTTAAGGACGAGACTGAAGACTAGGAAATGAGAGAAAATGGGTATGTTAGTTTCTTTGCTACACTTCTAAACCCCATTTCTAAACACTGGCACTTCTTCATTTCTATAAAATTATTACCAACAATGAAGATCGGTAAAGTTACTAAAGAAAGTGCTATTCTGAATTATTGTATTCAAATGAGACTGATGATTGATATTGGATTGATAATTGTGAAGTTTGTTCTGGGCCTGATCGTTCGTGGATCAAATTATGGGCTTGGACATCTTTCAACAATCTTCATACTCTGCAGTCAGTTCCAAGTATCTTATGAGAATTGGGAAAAGGTACTTCTATCTTGGAAGCCTTTAGACCCAACCCAGAAGTTCTCAGCCAATGAAGATGAGAATGATATGACTATTATTATAGATCAATCGTCTCAGAATTCACTTCCTATTCAGCCTCTAGTTCTGGACAAGACACTAGTAATCCTGCGGAGAATCAAGAAACTGAAGAAAGAGGTACAAATTATTATGAATGCAATTAACAATATCTCTGATTTTTTTATCATCTGGACTAGAGGATGAAAGAGCATTTTGATCACTCTGGACATATCAAAGGAAGTTTGATATGATTGATGAGAAAGATGGGAATGATAGAAGAGGACTCTACTGAAGAATTCCCATAATAACCCTTCTATAACCTCTTTGTTCATGTTCAATTGATTGGCGATATCAGAGGAGAAACAAGCACTGAATCAGAGGAGTAGTAGATTTACTTTACTACCTATATTTTTATGTGTGTGATTTGATTTGAACTAATGTGTTTGCTTTACCTTCAAATTTTACTTTTAGATCTCAGTATAGTTGAGATTGAGCATTAAATGTTTTTTTTAGTGTTTAGAGTGTTGTGGCTTGGATTGTGACGCTGAATTGATGTATTAAAGTTGAGAAAATACTAAACTTATGTGTGTCATGTAACGTGTATTGTAACCCTTGGATTTTATATATAATTGTGTTGTTTTGTGTTGTGAATATTTATTTGTGTTAGTACATCATTTAATCACTTAAATTTATGTCTAAAATAATTGAACGAATGTTGACGAGGCTTGAAATTGATCAAAATCGCAAAAATCTAGAATTGCACTAATTTTGAAAATTTTGCCGACGCACCATCGACATCGGTGACGGTGGATTTTTCCCGAGACTTAAGTTATTTAATTCAATAGAGCTCACTAACGGTGCTGACGACCCCGCCAACGGCGAGATACTGAAAAAACACTTTTAACCATGATTTTGACCAGTCAACCGCCACTATTCATCATCCCCTTCCTTTTATAAAAACAAAAATTTTGATCTAGGGCTTGAAGATCTTAGATTTGGAGCGATTTCAAAGCATTTAGACACTATATTTTATCATCTCTTGGTAAGAGCTTCACTCCAAACTAAAAATATTTGATTTTCGCCTTGAATTTCTTCCACATTGAGGAGATCCGAAAAAAATTGAGAATGTGGAGAAAATATTTAGAAGAAATTTATGGAACTTAGTTTTGAGCTTTTATAATCACTCTTGGAAGCCATTATTTGATTATTTGAAGTGTATTTCATAATTTCTTTTATATAATTTTGATTAGATTGAAATGGCTCCGCGACAAAAGAGATGACTTGAGTTTGACGAGTATCGCTTCATCAATGTCAAGGCTCGGTCGAGATTTACTTCAATATTTTAAGGGAAGAAATGTATACAAGATCGTGTTTTTGAGAATCTGAGAGGAGAATTCGAACGAGTTATTATGGAACGGAGGTGGAAAAATTTCTGTTATACCACCAACAAGGCTGTTATGAATGTTGTGAAAGAATTGTATGCCAATGTGTTTTATTCTGAGGACAGAACCGTTCGAGTAAGAGGGTTTTCTGTTGAGTTTAGTTTCGCCCGCATTAACTCATTTTATGAAGTCTCAGACTCTTATATCTGCAATTATGAAACCTTTAGTACAATGGAAGGCCCGCAGAACGATTTCATTAACTTTATTACTGATGAGAAAGGGATATAGAAGGTAAAGCAACAAGAACGGGTAAATTTTTATGCTTCCATGTTGAATGCCACATCTAAAACATTGTACTATTTTATTTCTTCTACTCTGTTACCTACCTATCACCATAGTGAGGTAACAAGAGATAGAGCTATTCTGAATTTTTGTATTCAGAACAATTGGACTATAAATGTGGGGAGAATTATTTATAAGATATTTTGACAATGGCAAGGAATGAATCAAGTGGAGGTTGGGGGAATCCTAACCTTATTTATGCACTTTGCCAACTTTTTGGAGTTAAAGTTGGAGATGATGAAGAATGGGTTTACCCTATGAAACTCATTAGTAAAGTTAACTTAAAGACATATGAATCCCATGAAGGATGGAGATCTGGGAGTAGGAGTAAAGAACCTTCTACTAGTAGAGATATCCCCTTTACTAGCGATGACCTTCCTTCCTCTAGTTCCCATACCCTTCAAGATTTAATGAATGAGTTAACCTTGCAGCGGAAGAGTATAGAGAAAATAAATGAAAGAATTGGGTGATTAGAATGTAGACATGATTATGATAGTGAGTATCTACAGAGGCAATCTGACTTCAAGATAGCTTACTATGAAGCTCAGGCCCGACACTACAGAGGTGAGCTTGATGTTACTTTTCATGAATGCCCCCGTTACTTATCATGTATGTTTGTTTGTACTTTCATTTTATTCTATATTTTATTTTATGTTTGCAGTTAGATAATTTTTAATTATTGTTATAAATGTTTAGTGTTGTAGTTTGAAATTTGTATGTGTAGTTATAACAGACTTTGATTAGTACTTTGTAAAATTGTAATGTGATGTGATTTTTTTTTTTTTGCATTGTGATGTATTTGTAATTGTTTTTAATTAGTATTGTGATGTGTTAATGAAATATAGTATTTGTATAATGTTTAGTTTTGTGCTTATTTCAAAATTTCATTACCCAGCAAATTCTCTAATGATTTATATGTATAGAAAGCTCCTAATATTACAGACTTGTTAAAGAAAAAATTTTGATAAGGAACTGCAAAAATTTTAGAAAGATAAAAATGCCTAAAGTACTGACGTATAATATATTTTTAGAATTTTTTCTTTCCACCTGTATCATTCCATATTGAAAAATTTAAGTTTGGGGAGGGAAGAAAAAGATTAACTATTATATTTTCTCAATTTAAATATTTTCAAAAATTATTTATATGATTTTTTTTTAGTGAATTTATTTCAGAAAACTATATTTTGTAGATATTTAAATATTATGGTAGATTTAAAGGAGTATTTTTGTAAGAAAAATTAATTTTGTAGATTAAGATATTTAGTATAAGAGAATAAGACTATAGTTAACTATTTAAAGTAAAGAAAACTATATTTTGAAATATTAAGAATCTTAGAAATTCATTTGAGAAGAAAAGATTGGGGCTCAATGATGTAAAAGCTATGAAATGTTTATAAGGTAAAGGAATGCTTTGAGTTTCAAATTTAGGGAAAAAAAAGTGAAGTTCAAAATTATTAAAGGCTATCCAGATATAATAATCTTTACATGAAAAAAAAGAAATGATTGACAACAATCACTGAAAAGACCAGAAAAATATATAGGATTGAAAGCAATCCAAATGAAATATATATATATATATATATATATATATATATATATATATATATATATATATATATATATATATATATGGATATATATATATATATATATATATATATATATATAAGTGAGGAGAAACTTGAGGAGATGTCTAATAAAAAATTAGCTTCACTTGGACCTACCTAAAGGGAAAACCTAAATACATTCCTGAACTTATATTTATGGAATAACATCTTTTACTAGTAATGTTCTTATGAAGTTCCTATCTTTTGAATATTTTAAGTGATTTGATATTACAACATATAGTCATTCTTGAAATGAATAGAAAAATAGAACTCTTAAACTTGATGACTAGATGGTCTTATACCTATAGAGTTAATTTAATTACTTGAAATTTTTCTGAAAGTCTCACTATGATATTTACTTAAATCAAACTTACAGTATTTCTGAATTAAATTTTACCATAGTAGATCATAACTTTTATGTAGTACTAAAATTACTTGAGGATAAGTAATAGTTAATTTTGGGAAATTTTGACCAAAGGAAAATATGTTAAGATTTTCATACCAATTTACACTAATTTTGATGATATTGCACTTTAAATAAAGGTGTTTTTGATGTTTTGTTGCAGGTATGTTGAATTATGATCATTTGAGCAAAAAGACCCAAAAAGGAGTGAATTTGGAGCAAAAATGACCAAAATATGAAGATTTGATCTTGGGCGCCGACGGTAGTTTTTCCCGAGAGTCCAGAATTAAATATTCTAAAAGGCCACCTACGACGCCATTGAGGCCCCCGACGGCGAGCACGTCGATTCTCTCAACATATGCATTGAATGTGGCCAATTTTTTAAGGGATGCTTGGGCAACTCTTGAAAACTCTTCTACAACTTTAAAAGAGACATTTGGAGGCCAAAAAAGAGGGTGCCTAGGGGTGTCCGCTGAGTCTTTGTTGCTGGTGGTGCCCATTAGAGTGTAGAGAGTGGTTAATATTGTGAGGAATTCCTTGAGAGATTGTAAGAGTGGAAGGAAAGTGAGAGATTTCTTCCTCCTTGTCGCTTCGAAGGAGAATTCTGTGTGTTGTAAAGAAAGGAAGAGATTTAGAGGAACTTCGAGGAGTTTACTTGGAGAGGAATTAGAGATAAGTTGTATTTATTTATTGAAGTTTGTATGACTTTTCTTTTATATATAAATTCCAAGTTTTGTCCTATCTTCTCCATGAGCTCTGAGTATTTTTTGTCTATTTTTCTCCTTGTTTTGAGATTTTGTGAAATGGTGATTTGAATTGGTTGTACCATGAGAATGTTAAAGAAGTTGTGATGATCTTTTCACTTCAATATTAATTTACTTTCAATCTGGCCAATTGATTTGTTAAAATATGTTGAGTTTTATAACTAAAGTGAAGATTACATCCAAGATTTAGGGAGGTCAAAATCCTTGAAAGTTTGGTGCAAATAAATAGGGAATTAAAAGTTATCGGGCATAGAATTAGAGATTTTAGAGTGACATACTAAAATCCTCAATTCGGTCCTATCGTTTGGGTGCTGAAGTGTAGATGTTAACCCTCAGGAGAGGGGAACGTGCGAGCTCCCAAGTGAGAGTCAGTATCCTCCCAGTCTAGTCACAGAGTCAGTAACCAAGCATAGGATTAGTCAATGTTCTTTATGCCTGGTCAAAAGGGTAAAGAATAGGTATGCTCCTATTTGGCACAATACAATTTGAACTGATTCAATTTATCCATTCACTTAAATTTCTTAACAAGGAGAAGGATGTTTTCTTATATATTGAACTTCATATCCGAAACTTAATTAGTATAATTAGTTAATTAAGATTTTATTAAAATTACATTTTTTTTTCAATTGCCTATTAGTGACAAATATGCAATTTGAACTATATTGTTGTGATTAAGTATTGATTTTTTAAATCTTAGTTCATAGCCTCTAATATTACTCCCTGTGGGATTGATATCAAGGACTCCATTAAAGCCCTGTATTACTTGAGCGATATGTATACTTGTGTTGATAAGTGTGACTTTATAATTATTGAATATTTTATACACATCTTCATCAAATCTATAATTGTTGTCAAGTTTTTTGCGCCGTTGCCGGGGATTTAAATCTTCTAGCAGCAGTATCAAATTCTTGAATTTTTAAGCATATATAAAGTCGTTGTCACGGGCAACAGTCTCATTATCTTTAAACTTTTTTTTCTTTTTAAGAATATCCTTCATAAAATTTACATAGCTTGACATTTATTATAGAGCTTCAGCAAACGGTATAATAATAGTTAACTTCTTGAATATTTCTAAGAACTTTGAAAATTGTTTATCTAACTTTTATTGTCAATGTCTCTGATGAAATGGAGGTGGTGGTCATTCTAAATTGATTTTCATTGGAGAAATAGGCTTTTCTTAGTCTTAAGAAATATCTTCATCAAACTTTTTTATTTCTCTTCTCTGAGTTTCAATCTCTTTTTGAACTCTTATCTCAAATTCTCTTTCACGTTTTTATTGGATAGCTTTAACTTTTTCTTTATTTTGGTCTTTAGGATTAATTTCAGTATTACTAGGAAAAATTCTCTGAGGCCTATTGTTTTGAGCGTTAACAATTTTTCTCAGTTGATTTTAAATATTTCTAATTGTCTCTCTTTGACTTTGTAATAGATTACCCACATGTAACACCATTTCTTCAATAGACAACTTTTTCTCCTTAAATTATTGTTTACTGTTAAATCCTAAATGATAAGTTAGTATATAGTTAGTACTACCTTGGTTGTTCTTGTTTCCTAATGGGTTTGCTTGATTGTTCCCCCATTGTTGGTTAGCACCACCAAAATTATTATTCCAGATAAATTTAGGGTAGGTTTTTAACCTGGGTTGTAATAGTTAGAATAAAGGTTATTAGGTTTACTGTTAATTATATTTAAAGTCTCAAAAGTGGGAATGTTAGAATCAACCATTTGTCCGAATGAATTTTCTTCAATCACTGGAGTTGTCTGAGATAAATTCATTCCAAATTTATCTTTCTTGATATTGCAACTACTTGAGATGTTAACATAGAAATAACATCAGAATCATGAACACTGGCTATTCTTTTAGTATTTTCCCATTCAGAAGACCATTAAAAATTATTCGTAGTCATTTCTTCTTTTAAAGAATATGCTTCATCAAAAGATTTTAACATTAATGAATCACCAACGACATCAATAATAATAGATCTAAAAGGTCATACTAACCCATTATAAAATGTTTGAATTATTAACGAATTAGGTAAAAAATGATGTGGACACTTCCTAAGAAGTTCTTTAAAGCATTCTCAAGCCATATATATTAATTAACCTTCAAATTGACAAAAATATGTAATATCATTTCTAAGCTTAGCAGTATTTAAAGGTGAAATATACTTAGTCAAGAATTTCAATTCCAGGTCACTCCAAGTCCTAATAGATTCAGGTCCTAATGATTTCAACCACATTTTACCTTTATCCCTTAGGGAAAAAGGGAAAAGCCTAACTCTAACAACATCTTGAGAGACACCATTATACTGAAATGTGGCACAAAGTTCTAGAAAACATGCAAGTTGTAAGTTAGGATCTTTAGATTGAGTTCGCCTAAACTGGTTATTTTGTACCATATGAATGATAGCAGGTTTTAATTCAAATTTATTGACTTCTATGCTAGGATTTCTATTACTTTGATGAATTTCATCAACCTTAAGGTTAGCACAATCTCTTAATGGATTTTGTACATTCTCAACAATTTAATTTTCTAAATTATTATGTAAAGTATTTGCAATTTCTTGAAAGTTGTGAAGTTCTCTTTTTTTTCGTTTTACTAATATTTTTCTCTAACCCAGAATCGTAAAAAACTAATCCTTTAGATCTAGTACTTTGCATACACTATTAAAGATAAATAACAAAAATCAACACAGAATAAAATAGTAAATATGTATATATATCTTTTTATATATTTTTTTATTATTTTTAAATACACACACAAGCATGTATATAAATGACACCACTGCTTTCCTATATTAATTCTATAGTTAAAATAAAGATTTTCTTAAGTCAGAAAGTTTTGTTGCTATTCCTGGTAATGGCGCCAAAAACTTGACCCAATTCACAATTATGAAGTAATTTAGCTTTCAAAAGATGGCCAAAAATTTGACCCAATTTATATTTACAAGTAGTGTCTAAAACCAAATATTATAAAAAGTTGATAAACTGGTTTACGCACTGTGGGTATGATGTAAGTATATGTATCATTTCAAGTAATATAGAGATCTAATGTAGTCGTAAGTATCAATCCCACAAAGATAGGCAAAAATCTTATTCGATGACTTTAGTAAAATCCTCTTTAAACAGTAGATAACTTTAATAAGAAATGATAAAATTTTTTTGTGTATTACTTAACCCTACAGATTTAAAAGGAATGTTAAGTATGCTAGGAAACTTCAAAATGTAAATGCAACACAATTAAAAATGGCTAAAATGCAAAGTCACCACTAAGCAATTCTAAACTAACAATATATAGAAGAGTTAAAATTTGTATAAAATATCCTTCCCCTTGCAATGAGTTCATAAAAAGTTTAGGAACTAAATAACTTTAAATATAATTATTGTATTGTTTCAAATAGGAGTATGTTGATTCCTTACCCTCTCTCAAGTTCATATAGAACATTGGCTAATTTAGAGTTTAGTACCTAAACCTGTGGTTAGGCTGGGAAGATAGTATCTGACACTCTAGAGTTCCCACTTACCCCTCACCTGAAAACTAAAATCTTGCTTCAGTTTCCAAAAATCTGGACTAAATTGGAAATTTTAGTCCATCACTCTAAAATCTCCAATTCTACACCCATCAAAACTTATTTTCTATTTATTTGCACATAACCCCATGGCATCCATAAGACTAAATGTGATTCTTACTTTATTATGGAAGAATAGAATTTATATGGACACTATGTTTCACAACAAATTTTAACAAATTAATTGGTCATATCGATAAGTAAATTAAGCATAGAGTTTGAATCATCATAATTTTTGGAATTAAAAACATCTCTACTGAACTTGATTTTTGTACATAATTATTCCTCATTGTAGGAGAAAGTCAAAGGAAACTACTCAGATCTCATGAAGAAACAACAACACATGGATTTATAGATAAATACAAGTTTACAAAATAAGGCTAAATAAAATAAACAAAATACAAAAGTTATCTTAAACTCCATCCCAAGTAATCCTTTGAGTTCTTTTGAATCACTCACTGTCCTTACAATTCCACTCTAATCTCACTTAGAACTATAATGAAGAAGATATCACTCACTTCTCCTCTTCTCCTCCGAATCTACGTAAGCCTTCAAGACTTTCTCCTCTAAAAGAAGACTCCCCTTCCCTTGAAAAGAACTCTCCTTTCTCTCTAAAAGAACCTCCTTTTGAATCTTTAGAAGTCTCTTTAAATAGAGCTCTAAAAATCGCCAAGATTTCCTTTAAGAATCCCTTCAAAATTCATCCACATTCATTGAATCTTCTAGATAACCACCTTAGGCGCCTAGGCGCTAGATCTTAGCTCCTAGGCACCAGATCAACATTGGCCACGTTGCTTCTCTTGACTCCAACTTGTTCTATTTTTGTTCCATTTTCTCCACTTGCTCCATTTAGTGTACCTACAACAAAAAAAAACATCAAAAATACCTTTCATTAAAGTGCAACATCATAAAAAAATAGGCATTAAATGTGCAAAAAAAGTAACTTATTTTAGGCATGTCACCCATCATGACAGTTCAAGTGGTCATAAATACTAAAAAGTCCTAGCCAATGTGGAAACTATTGCAATGACTCAATAGTATTGACAATTAAAAAGGCCCAACCATCTCATGTGACTGTAGGCCTTTTTTCCCTCGCATACAGGTTTTTGGCTTAGAGGATGCCCCTAGTCACAATGAGAAAACCACCTTCTATCTGACCACATTCAAATGGATAGAGATGGAAAAACCTTCAATGTTTCTGACCTCAATCATATTGAAAAAAATGGGAGGAGGCTCAATCATCTCATGTGATCTAAATCTTCTTTAATGTCCTCTAAATAAGAGCCCGATTTTGACTCTGATTGGCTCCCATGGAGAAAGAATACTTGTCACCACATTCTGATGGCTAAGAAAAAGCACATAAGATCCTGCACAAGGTGGCATCTGGCCAGCAAGCTGAGGTGCTCTCATCATTAAACCGACTATAAAGTCATATGGTTCT
This sequence comes from Phalaenopsis aphrodite, assembly GCA_003013225.1. NCBI lineage: Eukaryota > Viridiplantae > Streptophyta > Magnoliopsida > Asparagales > Orchidaceae > Phalaenopsis > Phalaenopsis aphrodite. The sequence continues at coordinate 468,179 of NEWO01000322.1, read as the reverse complement.
AGAGGAATTCAGCCTAAGCAGGATACAACTAGGAATGTCTGAGGACAAGATAACCTCGTAAAAAGACCAGCCTAAAAGGACATATCGTTTGATAGGTATCAAAATGGCTAACGAGCTGGACATGAAAATATATTCTAATAAGAGATCTAACTAGAGTTGCAAATAGCTTGAGAGGTGTTGTATTAAATGGATAAAAAGCTTAAGGCATATAAAGATGAGATATAATCTTACCAAGCCAACTACAGTATTATAGGGCTCAAGTAATATCGAAACATATGGCTATATAAAAGCCAAAGGCATCTGAGGCTGAGATTTTCTCATAAAGGACTTGACCTGATTGTCATATGGCTTGAGAAACATTAGAATATAACAACTAAAAAAGCTAATAAATGCTCTCATGGAAGAACCAGATGAAAATCTATATGTTTTGAGAGACTTTGAAGCCATATGGATTCAAAACCCAACATGTCTTAAGACGAGGTCTTATAATCATGGGTCTCCCAAGTGAAGGCAATAGATCCATTGATTAGAACATAAGATAATCAGGGAGGTATGTATCCTGATTGAAATAGTCTAAGAGGTATGTATCCTGATCATACATCAATAAGGCAAGAGATATTTATCTTGCTCTAACATACCAGATGGCACAAGTGGAATGCCTCTTGACCAAACATATCATATGATGTAGGAGGTATGTATCCTACTCAAATATATTAAATAGGGTATGAGTTAAGTATCTTTCCAATGCATATAAAATGGATAGGAGTTAAGTACCCTAACCACACATCAAATGAGCAACTCTATGGCTAAATACCCTGAGGTATCATACTCAAAGTATATTCGACATCAAAAAGCTCTGACAAAACATGAATTGATGGTAAAATTGAAACAAATTATTCCTCAACTTGGTGGATAAAACCAACTAAAGCTGTCGAGAAAAGGATATAGTTATATGATCAGAATGGCTTATTTATAAGAGTGCTTCCACAAGCACTAGTGAGCAAATCTCACTAAGTATTATCCCATTTAGAAAGCTAACTCTTGTTAGGGAGGCATTGAATATCCTAATGCAACATGGATCAGTTAGTTGGCTGACACAACATGTCATTCGATGGGGCGGACATAACCAACCAAACCGGTCAAAAATATACCCATGGCACCTGGATGGACTTACATGTTCAACCATATGGTGCTTCAAACCAGCATTAATAATGTAGCTTTTGCTACAAGGGTCACACAGAACTACCAAAGTAGAAATCACTGAGGAGAGTTCAACAAGTGTTTCCTACCAGAACTGACTAAGGAAATTCTCGATGAGGAGAATATTAAAGCAAATGTCAGGCATACAGTGACTCTGACTAAGAACACTGATCGGCGGCAGTGCCAATGCGACATGTTGTTCTTGAATATGTTATAGAAGTTGGTCTAGTCAAGAACATCAAAGAGGGTGGACGACTAAAACATACCAGCCCTATAGATGATACTGCCACCAAAGATTTGGTAGGACGACTTCCACTATGGAATTATCACAATATCCAAGTATAATTTGCTCATCTATAGTGAACCAACCCAAGGGTATAAGCTCTTAGGCCAAACTAGAAATATCCTTCGAGAGGAAAAATTCCACACCCATTTGAGGTGGGTGGGATGAACACATTTGTCATAATCATCAATGATGGATGGGATTTGCCCATTCTAACCCGCTCAAACTAGGTAACCAAAAATAAAAAGATAAGAGTATTACTTGGCTTCTCTTACACCAAATATGAATTGTACCAAGTATAAGCTACCTGCAACACTTCCACTTTGCATGTTTTCCAATTCAACAATCAGCTTTAAGAGTTGTGCAATGACTCTCTTATGTGCAATCTTTTATCCTAAACTATGCAATACAATTCATTAATAGCCACAAGGAAATCATCACACGCAGTTCAAATGAGATGCAAAGTAGAAAGATGTAATTTTATTACTCATCAACTAAAATTACAAATTACATGAAGCTTTGAATAATCAATTTCTGGAGCAACATTCATCAAATTGAGAATGAGCCTAACTATAATATCTCTTCAATTATTAACCGTTGGTAGGGGGAATAGGGTGAGCTTCATCAGCATCAATAAGCATTTAGGCTCCTCCCTCATAGACCATCTCGGTCACGAAAGGTCATTCCCATGTGGGCTCAAATTTCTCATGGCTTCAATGGTAAGATACAATTTGGCAACGTTAAGTCCTCCTCCAAGTCTCCAACCATGAAGATATGGTCCTTACAAGATTTTCATGGGCTCTAGCCAAGAGAGCACGATATTGCTCAGGGCTCTATTGGGCTTGTAATTGTAAACCCTCTAAGCTATCAAGCTCTTCCGATCTAAGTCTAATATTATCTTCATTGTTGACATTATTTCTTATAACAACAAGCAACGAAGGAAATTCAACTTCCAAAGGGTGTACTGCTTCGAACTGAAAGGTCAATGCATATGGGGCAGAACTATTTGGTGTATGGCATGTCATACGATATGCCTACAAAGCCTCCAAGATTTTCTCATACCACTCTTTCTTATTGGCATGGAGAATCTTGTTATGAAGGATGACTAAGGTCTTATTAAACACCTCAACCAAGTCATTCACTATCATGAAGTAGATCATAAAATATTATCAATCAATGAGCTAACTTCGAGAAAATCTATTAATCTTGGTATTTTAATGGCCAACCAGATATTATAGATAATACGGTGCCGCACACTAAATCTATAAATGATACTATTCTTGAAGAAGTGCAACATGTTATTTGTCTTTACTTCTATTAAGTGGATAGCTTCTTTAAATTTAAAGAAATAATCAGTTGCTGCAAGAATAAATCAATGTTCTCGAGAGGATGAGGGGTCAATAAGACCCACAATATTTATACCAAAAACTTCAAAAGACCTTGATGCAACTATCAGATGTAGTGAGCTTGGGGGTTGGTGAAGCACAGGCTAAATACCTGGCACTGATGACACCTCTTAGCATATTCAATGCAATTAAGGGTCATCGTAGGCTAGTAATAACTAACAACCTCATGGACTTAAGCCATGAGTTTTTGGGCTTCATCATTTTCAACACATTGCAATCACATCTACTCAAAAGATCGCTGAGACAGAGTATCAGTAAAGATGGCAAATGAGAAGGCCCTCTTTTGGACTTAAGAGGTGAGGGAATGATAATCTAGGAGAATCACCCTCATCAAGTATGAGATGATGGTCTGACACCAATCATCAAGTGCCCCACCAGAAGCAACTACGATGACACCATCAGTATTTGGAGGTGCATCTCCTAAATGGCAAGAATGTGTCAATGATAGAAGCCTTCTCTCTCATATCATGAGTGTAATGGGATTTTCATCAGGACTTGATAGATTTTTAACCAATTTGGCAAGAGCATTGTCCTTGCTACTAAGGGTTCGTGGGATCTTAATAAGAGTGACCTTAAGAATGAGCTTCTACAATGTCATAACCTTCTCATGATATGCTAGGAGCTCAGACTTGAGGACCCTGTAGGTTCCTAAGAATTGGCTTATAATGAACTGAGAATCTCCATAAATCTTGATTCTCATAATGCTCATCTTGATAGCCAACTTGAGTCCTATAATCAAGCCTTCATTTTCAACTGTATTATTCATACATGGTTCAACTAAACTATAAGACTAGTAGAGGATGTCGCCTTTCTGTGATACAAAGATCAACCAGACCACAGATTGTTCTTTCGAGAGAGATCCGGGTGCCCCATCCTCCTAAGGAAGAGGCTCCATCAAAGTAGATTCCCCATTCTAGAGAATCAATGGCCATCAAATATTCTTTGGGAAGATTACCATTGAGAGGCAAATCTTTTAGGATCAGGTAAGCTGCTAGAAAGTTAGCTAGCACCTGCCCCTTCATAGCCTGTTTAAGGATGTACGAAATGTCAAACTGGGATAATAACATAGCCCATCTGCCTAACCATCCAGCTAAAGTGGGATGTGTCATGAGATACTACGAGAGGTTACCCTTGAGATCAATTGAACATGATGTGAGAGCATGTAGTGCCTCAACATTTGAATTGAGAATATCAATTCCAAGCAGTGTTTCAATCGGTGCATATCTCTTCTCAACGGTAATGAAATGCTGACTAAGGTAGTACATAGTTTTTTTTTCTTTTCCTTCCTCATTCTTTTGAGCTAGTAAAGCTTCTATTGACTCTTCAATAGCAGCAATATAATGAATGAGCAGTTTACCTGAGATTGAAGCTGCCAACACTAGATGATTCATTTAATAGCGCTTTATATCATCAATAGCATGCTGGCTTGCTTCATCCAAATTGAAACAAACATTTTCTTGGTTAGAGCATAAGAAGGTTGACATCTACTGGAAGGTTTGAAATGTACCTCCTAATAATAGCATGCTTCCTTTGAAGGGAACACACTTGTGTCATACTCCATTGACATGATGGATTTCATCTTACTGTGATCAATTTATATGCCTCTATGGTAGACGACAATGAGCAAAACTTCTCTAAAGATATGTAAAAGGTGCATTTCAACAGCTTCATCTTTGAATCTTATTTACTAAGATGTTCGAAGATAGTCCCCAAGTCTAAAAGTTGATCCTCTTCAGAATGGCTATTAATTACTAAATCATCAATATAACACTCAACCTGATGATGTAGCAAGTAGTAAAAGATATGCATCATAGCATACTGATAGGTTGCCCCAACATTCTTTAATCCAAAGGGCATAACCTTGCAGCAAAATATTTCATTTGATGTATGAAATGTTGTATGTTGTTCCTCATCTGGGGCCATCCAAATTTGATTATAACTAGATAAGTCATCCAAGAAGGAAAACATAGCATGAGAGGAGGTGACATCCATCATAAGCTCCAGAATTAGCAAAGAAAAATTGTCTTTTAGGAAAGCCTTATTCAGGTCCCAAAATTTGATGCAAACTTGTATATGTTTGTTCTTTTTTCAAATGGGTATGAAAAAATAGGTTGTGACCTATAATTAGGGGAGCTAATGGAACCTACAAGAAAAGGTTTAGAAATCATTCCAGGCTCCCACATAGCAGTACCAATGTGTGTGCAAATATTCGTACATCCCCAGTAGAAGTTTCCAGTATTATACTATCGTACACATCAAGAATGTAAGAAAACCAAAATTATGATGTTCATGCAAGTGACTTGATGCACATTTAAGTAATTATTTTAAGTTTGAAAAGATGGTCAACCAAAAGGTTGACCCAATTTAAATCATGTGGCTAGTGTGTAAAACAAATGTGTAATTAAATTGAATAATGGTTTACACACTATGGGTACTACGCAAGTATACGCATTGCTTCAAGTAATATAGAGTTTTCCTTAAAAACCCCAATCTCGAACCAACAGGGAAATAAGAAATTTATCATACTAAATTAGAAATATTTTTACTTAAACCGTAAACTAAATTTGTAGGAGAAGAATATAAAACTATTTGTAAATGGTTATAATTAAAGTGGCTACTTCTAATTTAAACTGAAGGTGAATGCAAAGTCTCTAAAAAATGTGTAGGGAAGTATAATTATAATAACAAGTCTCTCCCCTTGTAAAGTGATTGCAAATCAGTGTAGGAATCAAATGATTACAGGCGAAAAAAAGTTATTGTGACAAATAAGATCATATGTATTCTTTATCTTTTCTTAGCAGAAAGAACAATTATTAATCTAAAGTTAGTTCAACCTTGTATGGTTGTGGTGAGTAGATTTTAGCCTCTCACTTCTAGATTACCCACTATGCCCTCTTTATAAGACCTACCAGAGACCCTTAGTTCCAACAATAGACCAAATTGGTAAAGGTTCTAGCTTGTCACCCTAGAGACACCAATTATACGCCCATCAAATCTTATCTCCTTATCTATTTGCACTGCCTCTATGATTTGACATCATCTTCCTCCAAGATATAGTGTGGTACTCATTATTTGGTGAAATCATAGCCCTCCCGGGTCATTATGTTTTGCAACATGTTTTAACAAATAAATGACCAGTTTGTAAAGTAAAGGAAGAATCAGTGAAAATACTATCACAAAATATTTGAATTAAAAAAACATCTTTAAAACACTCTAATTCAACACATCATTTCTTCTTATTGCAATGAGAAAGAAAAGAAAACTACACAGAAATCATGGAGTTTACAAAACAAAACATCATATATAAAAACTACACAAAAATCATGGAGATTACAAAACAAAACATCATATATAAAAATCAAGTTTACATAACAAATCTTAAACAAAAGTACAAATACTTATCTCAAACCTTTCCCCAAGAAATCCTTTAATGTTTTCTGACAAAACTTGACTCCATAAGACTCACACAAGACTTTATAATCACAACACTCCCACTATGGTTGTCGCCCAACCCTATAGTGGTCTAAACTACTAATTAAAACAATTTTTTTCTCTTTTATCCTCTTCTAAACGTATGGAAAAGTCTTCTATATATAGAGTTCTAAAAATAACCAAGGGTCACTTAAGGCACCTTTTTGAAATTCATCCAAATTCATTGAATATTGGGCAAATCATTTATGGTGTCTAGGCATCGACCCTCTAGTACATCCTGGCCCCTTGGCTTGAGATCCTAGCTCCTAGGCTCGAGATCCTGGCACCTAGGCGCCAAGTCACCTTTTGTATTTTTGGCTTCAATTGATCCATTTTTGCTCCATTTTCTCCGAAACTTCATTTCAAGCACCTGAAATCAAAAAAATAGAAAAACATCTTGCATTAAAGTGCAATATCATTAAAAATTAGCTTGAAATACATAGTTAAACATAGACAATTTTTAGGTGTGTCAATTCCCTCAAACTTAAACGTTACTTGTCCTCAAGTAACACTTGTACTATGTAAAGAAAATATTATAACTTATGGTTGTGGGTTTCTCTTAAAGATTCTTATAGTTTTGTCACATAAATGGGATAGTGAAACTTTTAGAAACATTTTAAATAACTCAAATTAAAGCTAAAATATAAGGATATCAAATAATCAAGTTAGAAATTCTGATTTTCTTTTCATTTAAAAAATAATTATAATTTGTTACACTAAGGAATTTTAGAAGAATTAAAAGAAATGAATTTTATGAGAAATCTACTAGTATAGATACTAATACTTTTAAATAAGTTTAGAAGTGTAAATAAGTTCTTTCTTTTATGATAACTCAAGTGAAGCCAATTTTTTATTAGGCATCTCCTCAAGCTTCTCTCGACATATTTTTTTCATTTTTTTGCTTTTCTTTTTCTTTTGATTTTGCTTTTCTATTTCTTCTTAGGATCAATTTCAATCCTTTTTTTTTCATGTGAGGATTACTATATCTAGATAGTCTTTTAATGATTTTGAACTCCACTATCTGCTTCCTAAAGTTAAAAACTTCTCGCATTTCTTTAATTAAAAATGAGTATTAGTGAAGAAATAATTTTTCATAGAGTCTCGAATTCTTTTTAACACTGTAGCTCTAAAATCCTTAATGTTTCAAAAATATAATTTTTCATACTCTAAATAGCAAAAGCATATTCCTATTCTTTTATACTAAATGTATTACCTTTTAGAGTTACTTTTTATCACTAAAAACTTTTATTTAAGTTTACTATACCATTTATAAAATCAAAAATATAATTATCTAAAGTTAACTTCAAATACCACTGGTTATATTAAAATAATTTTAAAAATATAAAGTTTATTAAGGACAAATAAGTTTAGTTTTAAAAAAATTTTCTCCCTCCTTCAAACTTAAATTTTTAAATAGTATAAAACAAGTAGATCAACACCTAGAGTCAACCTTAAGGCCAAGCAAACTTATAAGAAATCTTCTTGAGCCCCCCTATAGTGACCCCACCTATTAAGTGCTAGAGATTAGGACTAGTAAATGGAACTTCAAGTTGAGCAAAGAAGAATTTAGAATTCATAATGGTGAGGGCTCATTTTTTAGTTTTCTAGGAATAGTCAATAGAAAGTTCTTATGGCTAGAATCTAGGCTATTAAAGAGGAAACTAGACCTCAACAACAAGTGAGGTAAATAGTCTGGCGCTATCCTAGTCGTCCATTGGATACACGCGTGATCCAACTATTATGGGTCATCGTCCCCAATGGCCTATTCAACTTCAAACCTTAATAACTCTACCTAGACTCAACCAAATCACTTCGGATTATTTCGTACACCTTTATCTACTCAAGACAAAGACATATATATGGCTACATGCTTATGAAATCAAACTTTTCTTCACAAAAGTCCAAACTGAGCCAAAAATTAGGGTTTTTGAAATATAGCTTTACCCAAGGGGTGAGGCCTCAATTGGCAGCATGTGGAAGCTTCATTAGGGTCCAACAAACCTCTTCAATGTGTTAGTTTAAGGTGAGGTTGAGTCTAACTAAGAGTTTGATTAAAGGGTGGGGCGGTCATGGTCTAACAGTTGGTTGGAGAGCTCAAATTGATGCGGTTTGAGTGGGAAACTGCTTATTTTCATATGGGGAAGCTTTTGGAATAATTAATTTGAATTTTGGTGGAGTTTTAGGAAATTTCCAGAATCTGTCCTCGTTTTGAGCTTAGAAATTGAGTTCAAACTATGGGGAAGATGGCTGGAAGAAGGTTGGAATGGGCTTAGGAGGTTTTAGAGGAGTTTTGGAAAAAATTTGATAAACTTTCCCTAAGGAATTGGATGGTCTCCTCCTTTTGTCATGGGAGAGGGATTTAAATAGAAGGGAAGGAGTGGCCACTAAGACTGACCAGTGGGTGCAAAGGGCAGCTCGGGTGGAGGGTTGAGTGGCACCAACAATCAATGGGGATCATCTAACTCAAGGAGTTCAAAGCTTGGGTTGGCTCTCACTTTTGGTGTTTTCCAGCCACTAGGTTGGCCGCCTAGGCTAGAGCTAGTGGTCAGGTGAGCCAGTGGGAGGTTTAATGATGGTTATCCTTGAAGGTTTAATGTTTGGTGGAAAATATATTTAGGTTTAATCAAATATGGGAAGAGATCCTCTAAAACAGAGGACCTTGGTCCATGGGTCATGTAGGGTGGGATAGGTGGGTCTAGTCTGGTCCCTAGGGTCCAAATGTTGGTTGTGGTGACCATAGCTTGGTCAATTTGGGTTGGTTTGGTCAAATGAATGGCTTAGTTTCAAAATCATGTCATGAGCTTAGATTTGAGTTTGGGTTTGGCTAGACTTTGAATTTGGCTCAATTGATTGATCAAATTGGCTTGAATAATTTTCATAAGAAGTTTTAGATACCAATTAGGTGATTTTGAATTGATTTGGAAGGTCAATTTTGTGGAATTTGGCCATATTGTCAACTTTGGCCATTTGGGTTAGACTTGGGTTTGGATTGGGCAAGATTTTAGGATAGGCTCAATTGATGGTTCAAATTGGTCTAAGGGTTTGAAATGAAGGGTTTTAGATATTAATTGGGTAGAAGTTTTGGAGTTATGAGGTTCAATTTAAGAGGTTTGGACTTTTGGTAAAAATTGGAGGTTTTGGTTTAAGTTGGATTTGGGTGAGCTTTGAGTTAAAATTTGGGTCAATTGATTGTTCAAACTGATTTGGGGAAGTGTTATGAATAATTTAGAATCAAAATTTAAGGAAATTAATGTGATCATGGAGTTCAATTTGAGGAATTTAAGGGTATAGCTAAACTGGGGATTTTTTATTGGGCTTGCAATTGGGCTTGTAATTAGATTCAATTGAGCTTGGATTTGATTTAAATTTAGGTTAGGGATGATGAATTTGATATTGGAATTTAAATTGGGTGAGATTGAAGTTAATTTGGTGAAAAATGTTCATGAATTGGGGAATTTGGGCCTTTAAGGGCAATTTGGGGAGTTTGGTCAAAGTGTGTCAATTTGGTCAAATTGGGCTGAATGAAGTGGTTCAAATTGATTTTGAGGAAATTTGGAGTGATTTTGGAGATTTTGAGAATTTTTAGAATTTTTTGGGTTTGAACGGTATTTTGGTAAGGGATTTTGGGGGTATTTTGGTAAGTTTGGAGGGATTTTAGTCAAAGTGTGTTAATTTGGTCAAATTGGGCTGAATAAAGTGGTTCAAATAAATTTTGTGGAAATTTGGAGTGATTTTGGAGATTTTGAGAATTTTTGCAAATTTTTGGGTTTGAAGGGTATTTTGGGAATTTTGAAAAACTTCAGGTATTTTGCTCAATTTGAGTGATTTCTAATGGTTTGAAATGATTTTTGAAGAGATTTTTAGAATTTGGGTAATTTTTGGAATTGTTTAGAAAATTTAGGGTAGAGGGAATTTGGTAATTTGCTGAGGTTTGAAGCCAAGGAGGGTCAAAATTGGAAATTTAGTCAAATTAGGATTGATTGAGGATGTTAATCATGAGGTCACCCTATTGAGCCATGAGACTAAGGGAACTCCCATTATGGATCCTCCATGTGTTGGTCTTAGTCAAACCCTAACCCAGGGCTAATGGTTCAGGGGACCATCCACATGAGTTTCCAATAGAGTGAGGGATAAACTAAGCATATTTGGCTAGGATGCAGGTTCAAGTGTATGTGTGCAAGACTGACCAAGACCACACCACTCAAAGAAAACCCTAAGGCCAAATAGTCCTATAGGGACGCCTATTGAGCTCCTCTATATTGGTCCCACCTATTAAGTACTAAGGGTTAGAACCAATATGTAGAACTTCAAGATGAGCAAAGAAGAGTTTTAGAATTTCTGTTGGTGAGGGTACCATCACTAGTCCTCTAGGAATAGTCAACAGAAAAGTCCTATGGCTAGAACCTAGGCTTCTAAGGAAGAAAGACTAGACATCATCCAAAATTAAGGTCAACAAATGAAAGGTGTTTTTGATATTTTTGGTTGTAGGTACAACAAATGGAACAAATAGAGCAAATGGAATGAAAATTGAGCAAGTTGGAGTCAAAAGAAGCAAAGAAGCCAATGTTGATCTAGTGCTTAGGCTCCAGACAATAGAGAGTCAGAAGCTTAGGTGCTAGAAGCGTTCATTTAGAAGATTCAATGAACTTGGACAAATTTTGAAGGGGTGTTTGAAGAAACTCTTGGGAATTTTGAGAGCTCTATTTAAAGAGACTTCTATAGATTTAAAGGGAGGTTCTTTTAGAGAGAAAGTTAAGTTATTTTAGAGAGAAGTAGAGTCTCACTGAAGAGGAGAAAGTCTTAGAGGCTTGCTTAGATTTGGAGGAGAAGAGGATAAGTGAGAGATATCTTCTTCACTACAGTTCTAAGTGAGATTAGAGTGGAATTGTATACAGAGTGAATGATTCAAAAGAACTAGAAGGATTTCATGGGAAGGAGTTTAAGATAAGTTGTGTACTTAGTTTATTTTATTTGATCTTCATTTGTAAACCTATATTTATTTATAAATCGATGTGTTGTTATTTCTTCCCAATGAGATTTGAGTAGTTTCTTTTGTCTTTCTCCTTGCACTGAGGAATGATTACATGTAGGAATGAAGTTCAATAGGGATGTTCTTAATTCCATAATTAGTGATGATTCAAACTCTATGCTTAATTTATTTATCGATCCGACCAATTGATTTATTAAAATTTATCGTGAAACATAGTGGCCTGATAAAGGCTATACTTTCACAATAAAGCAAGAATCACATTTAATATCATTGATGAGAATCTAGTCCATCAGGTTAAGTGCAAATAAATGGGGAAATAATTTTTGATAGACGTAGAATTGGATATTTTAGAGTGACAGACTAAAACTCTCAATTTGGACCAAATGTTTAGAAACTAAAGTGAGATTGTTAGCCTTCAGGTGAGAGGTAAGTGAGAACTCTAGAGTGAGAGCTACTATCTTCCTAGCCTAACCACAGGTTTAGGGACTAAACTCTGGATTAGTCAATGTTCTTTATGCACTCGAGAGAGTAAAAAATAAGTATGCTCCTATTTGACAAAATACATTAATTATATTTAAAATTATTTTATTCCAACACTCATTATAAACTCATTTCAAGGGGAAATATGTTTTATACAAATTTGAACTTTTCTATACATTGTTAGTTTAGAATTGCTTAAGTGGTAACTTTACATTTTAGCCTTTTTACATTATATTGCATTTACATTTCTACATTTTCTTAGCATGCTTAACATTCCTTTTAATTCTGTGGGATTAGGTAATACACAAAAACTTTGTATCATTTCCAATATAAGTTAACTTCATTTTAAATAAGATTTTACTAAAGTAATCCTATACGAGTTTTTTTTCTTTTATGAGATCAATACTTAGGACTCCATTAGAGCCCTATATTACTTGAAATTATATGTATACTTGCGTAGTATCTATATTGTGTAAACCAATTTATCAACTTAATATAATATTTAATTTTTGCACACTGGTCGCTAAAAATTTTAATTGGGTCAATCTTTTGGCCATATTTCTAAACTAAAATTACTATGTAACTGCGGTTGAGGCATCAGTATGCCATCAGATGTTACTGTTGTTACCTTCACTAAGGAGGACTTCCTTTTAGGCACCAATGACCATAACCATACCCAATATGTGTAGTTAGAAATTATGATACTCTATTAAATCGTAACGTTTATTGATCATGACACTTTAGTGAATATCATTAGGATTCTTGAGTTGTTATTCTTGAGCATAAGATGATTATGCTTAGATATGATTATGCTTAATGGCTTCAATGAAAAGGCTCAAAATAACCTTATCTCTATCACTTTGCCTCTCCAATTTTGAGACATCAAGAGTGAATCCAAATTCCATGGGATTGATGAGAACATGTCTTTTAGGATTTTTCTTAGAAGCCCACAGATCCATGAGTTTGGAATGTTACATTCCAACCTCCACCAGTACATTAAATATATGTATGGAGGGGAAGAGGCCTCTATTCTCGAGGATGTTCAATCATTCCCCATTAATGAGGAGGGAGTTCAGGATAATGCAAAGTATGTTAGTATGTTAGAATGTCCACAAGACAATCACCTTCCTAGTTCCCTTTTTCTTAAAGGCAAGGAAGTGAAGATGCAAGAGGCAAGACGTCGTGCCACCATCACTTTGAGGCATCAGCCTAGGCCACACATCTTGCCTTCAGGTAAGGTTAAGATCAAGGTTGTGTTGGATTCTGAGTCTGAGACAGATGATGTGATACCCGTGAGCATTTCAAGCTTGAATGATGTTAACAATGAGATACTTCTGCTACCCTCAAATAGCATGGTCCCTTGTTTGTCCAGAATTTCTTTATTGGATGAGGTGTTGACCCTTGACCCCATGCCACGAAGTCATCATAAGGAGCTAACGATCGTGCTTGCTTCCTCTATTTATGAATTAAAGAACTTCTATGTACCTCTTATACCTAAGCATAAGGAGAAAAGCATTTTATTTTATAAATTTGTTCCTCATACACTGATGCAATGCTTTTGAATAATGAGAATGAAGAAGTAGAGGATATTCTTATTTCTTAATATTGCACTCCTCTCGTTTTTAAAATGCTTGATGTGAGCTGTTTCCCGAGAGGTATTCTATTCACCAAGCCAAGTTATGCAAATTTATGTGACAGCATTAACCCTTGAGGGAAAGATCTGGTTTAGGTTATTTTAAATGCTTGATAAACTTAGACTCTCTATAGCCTCATGTATAATGACTTCTACACATGAGAAAATTGAGATCCTCGCCTCTACTAATGAGGAGTTCAAAGTTAAGGATGCCCTTCTTGAGCTTGAGGATGGTGTCTTTTTGACAATTGATGAGTTGATTGAGATTAACCTTGGTATGGTTGACAATCCTTGTCTGACTTGAATTAGAAAACTCTTATCAGATTGTATACATGTATAATATACAAATATTCTAAGAGAGTTTCACGGATGTCTTGCCTAGAGTTATGTCGAGATGACTGGTCTAGCTCTAAAAGTGGTTATAGATCTTTGATTGTGTAAAACAAATAACTCAGAGAACGTGACCCAATAGAGCAAGAGTTCATTAAGGAGATCAAAATGCTCATCAAGTCTGGCTTTATTAGGGAGGTCTCCTACCATACATGGCTTGCGAACACTCTGTCATTCAAAAGAGGAACAAACATATATGAGTTTGCATCGATTTTCGAGACCTGAACAAGGCCTACCCAAAAGATGAATTTTCATTGCTAATTTTGGAGCTTATGCTTGATTTCACCTCCTCTTATGCAATGTTTTCCATCATGAATGGCTTATCAAGTTTTAATCAAATCCAAATGGCCCCATATGAGGAGCAACATGCAACATTTTGTACTCCGTTGGACATATTTTTCCATAAGGTCATGCCCTTTGGATTAAAGAATATCGGGGTGACCTATCAGCATGTTATGATGCACATCTTTGATGACTTGCTGCATCATCAAGTCCAACATTATTTCTATGATGTAGTAATTAAGATTCATTCTAAAGAATACCATACTTCAAATCTAAGGACCATCTTCAAACGTCATAAGAAATATATTCTAAAGATGAACCAATTGAAATGCAGCTTTGGTGTATCTTTTGAGAAGTTTTTGGGTTTCATTGTCTATCATAGAGGCATTTAAATTGATCTCGGCAAGATTAAATCTATCTTGGAGATGGAGCCTCTTAAAAGTTTAACACAACATTCTTTCCTTCAAGGGATGCTTGCCTATATGAGGAGGTTCACTTGAACCTTGACGGTCGATATTAGCCTTATCGTGCTCTGCTAAAAAATGATGTTCACTTTCAATAGGACCAGGCATGTCAGCATTCATTTAAAGATATTAACTGCTATTTAATGAATCCTATGGTATTATCAGCTCTAGTCCCAGGAAAACCCCTCATTGTCTATATTGTCATTCTTGATGAGTTTATAGAATCTTTACTATCTTAAAAGAATGAGGAGGGAAAAAAATGCTTTTACTATCTTAGTTAGATTTTTGTCCCTACGAAAATGAGTTGCCTATTGATTGAAAAGCACTACTTGGTGTTGATAGTCTCAATCTAAAAGTTGAGGCATTACATGCTCTCACATCATGTCGATATGATCTTAATGGTAAACCCCTTTACAGTTTTTGATGATCCGTCCTAATTTTCCTGGATGATTGACCATATATGACAATGATATTGTCCCTGTGTGACATTTTGTAGGTCCCTCAATCGCCATCAAAGGATAGGTGTTGGTTGACTTTCTAGCGGCTCACCCGATTCTGTCAGATTTTCCTTTTAATAATGATTTTTCTGATGAGCACCTAATAGCTAAATATTCCTCACAATGGGAATATCACTTTGATGGGGCTTCTTTCTTAAAATAAGGGCCATTGGGATTGTTCCTAATCCGGGATCGAGTTTATAGTTGATCGCTCAAAGGTGGTATCCTTTGCTACTCTTATAGTTTAGTGGAACCATGCAATAACAACGATGTCAAATATGAAGGCTTGATTTTAAGACTTTAGCTAACTATTCGAATGAGCATTGAGAGAATCGAAGTTTATATCAGTTCTCATCTCATTATTAACCAAGTCCTAGGAACCTACAGGCTCCTCAAGTCTGATCTCCTAGCCTACCTGAGAATGTTATGTCATTATTGAAGCTCATCCTCGAGGTCACTCTTATTAAGATACCTCGATCCCTCAATGTCATGTATGATACTCTTGCTAAATAAGCTAAAGAGATGTCGAGTCATGATTGAAATTCCATGACAGTAGTGATCTGAGAGAGAAGGATCCTGTCATGGACACTTTCCAGGTGAAGTACTCCAACCATCGAATGTGTTGTCCTAGTTGCTTATGATGGATCATCTGATGATTGGCGTCAAGCCATCATCACATACTTCATGAACGGAATTCTCTCCAATGATAAATTAATCACATCTCAAATTTAGAGAAGGGGAATCTAATTCACCGTCATTAATGATACTATGTATTGAAGCTCTTTTAAGCATATGTGATTGCAATGTATAGGGAACGATGAGACCCAGAAAATTATGGTTGCGGTCTATGAGGGCATTTGCGGGTCCCATCAGCTGGGTCCCAAGATGAAAAAAAATATCAAACATCTTAGTTATTATTTTCCTACAATGACCCTTAATTGCACTGAATATGACAAGTGGTGCCATCAGTGTCAAGCGTTTATCGTCGTGATTCACCAACCTCTAAGTGCCCTTCATCTGATAGATGCATCATGTCTTTCTGAAGCCTGGGGTATTGATATGGTGGGTCCTATTGACCCTTTGTCCTTTCGAGGAAATAAATTATTCTTGCAGGCACTGATTATTTCTTTAAGTTGGCAAAAGCTATCCCCTTAAGAGAAGTAAAGGCAGAAAATAGTTTGCATTTCGTTAAAAATAATATCATTGATAGATTTGGTTTGCCAAGTCATATTTTCTATAACAATGGGTTGGCCTTTAAAAACACCAAGATTAATTAATTTGCTCGTTGCCATCACATTTATTGATGATATTCAACAATCTACTACATGAGAGCAAATAGCTTGGTTGAGTGTTTAATAAGACCTTAGTTGGCCTTATCAAAAAGATTCTTCATCAAAATTATAAAGAGTGGCACAAGAAACTCTCAAAGATTCTATGGGCATATCGTACAACATACCGTACACCCACTAGCTCTATCCCATACGCATTGAACTTCGAGTGTAAAACAGTCTTACTTTTAGAAGTTGAACTGCCTCTGTTGCGTGTCACTATAAGTAATCATGCTAATAGTGATGATAATACCTAACTTAGGTTAGAAGAGCTTGATAGCTTATAAGAGCTACAACTATAAGCCCAAAAGAGCCTTGAGCTATACCTTGATCACATGGCTAGAGCCAACAGCAAGCTCATGAAGCCCCATACCTTCATGGTGGGAGTTTTGGTGTTGGTTTTACGCCGTGCTATTGTATCTCATTATCAAAGCCATGAGAAGTTTGAACCCACATGGGAAGGACCATTCATGATTGAGAATGTTTATGAGGGAGGAGCCTACATGCTTGTTGATGCTGATGGATCTCACCTTATGCCCCTATCTACGAGTGATATTTAAGGAGGTATTATGCTTAGGTTGGTACTCTATATTTGATGCATGTTACTCTAGAAATTGATTATTTAAAGCTTTATGTACTTTATAATTCAGCTATTGAGCAATAAAATTACATCTTCTTAAATTCCATCTTGTTTGAACTACTTTTGAGGATTTCCTTATCGATACTAAAGAATCATATTGAATACTTCAGTATAATAGATTGCACATAAGAAAGGCCTTAAAATTGATCACTGAATTGCCATATAGGCAAGGTGGAATTCCAATGGGCGGCCAATACCTAGCGCAATCAATAATCAGAATAAGAGACGTCATGCACTTCTTTTATCCTTTCTCCTTGGTTACTTGCTTCAAGCGGGTCTGAATGAACTTGTTTTGCCCATCATAAATGAGTGTGGTAGAGACCTTTTTGCCCACTCATTATTAGTGAGTGTAGGAGATCCCCTTTTATGAGACTAGAGCTTGCCTTTATAGCTAGTCACTCCTTAGTTAGCATATCTTGCTTAGCTAACCCTTGTAGTATCTCGATTCTAAATTCAAATATGATTGTTACTTGTTATGTGTATGGAAAGCCTTGTGCGTCTCTTAAATTAATCGTGGGATTGTCAAATAGGTAAGTTTGAAGTCCCATGGGAGGCATATAGCTAACGCGACCCATGATCATTGTAAGAGAGGCCATCATACCTCTCCTGCCATGATATTTTTCAGTTTCATGCTATATATTGGGTTTGAATTGATCTTGTCCCATCCATTATTGATGACTGTGAAAGTTAGGCTCATCCCACACAACTTGTATGAGTGTGGTGTATCCCCGCTTAAGGGACATGTTTGAGCTTGGCCTTAGAGCCAAATGCCTCATGATTGGTGCACTTTGTATTGACCACCCTCTCTTTTAGTATATCGGCTGATTGAAGTCATGATTGGTTGACAACTTTGTGCAGGAAAGCTATTGGCTCGTTCTTTGCATCTTTACTCAACTGCCCACTATGTCTATAGGGTCCAAATTGAGCATGTCCAATCCATAAAGGATGAATGTAAAATATTTGCTCAACCCAGTTACCTCAGATTATGGAATTTTCCCTCTTATAGGATGCTCTTGGGTTGGCCTGAGAGCTAAATACCCTTGCGGTTGATACACAATGTTTTCATCAACCACCGGTGGATACTTTGTTAATTCCATAACAAAAGCCATTCTACCAAAATCGTCGGTGGTCGTACGATCTAAAGGGTTGGTATGTTTTAGTCATCCACCCTCTTTGATATTCTTGACTCGATAAATTTCCATTGCTTTGTTAGAGCTATATGTCATATCGGCTTTACCACCGTTTAATGAATTTTATTTTATTTTGTGATTTTATGATGTTATTCATCTCTCTTTTATTAAAATATATTCTCTTTCTTAGCTTAAGGTGAACCTCTTGTCTCAATATGTTCTCTATAAACTAAAGAAAGAATTATCTAAGAAGTTGTGAAAAGAGAGTGAAGTATCCAAAGGAAAGACTAAGAGATCTAAGTCTCTATGGTCAAAGGGCTGCTTATTATTTCATGCCTATAGGAACTCAACTCAACCTTCAATGACTTGACCTTAAACAACTTAACAAAGGATTAAAAATTCAAGGTCAAATGCATAATACTATTAAGGAGTTAAGAGAAGTTTTAAATCCAAATTTGGCAATGGTTAAATCAGTAATTCTCTAGAAAAAAACTTCTAAGGAACCCCCTGAGGATAAACCCTAAATTCTACAGAAAGTAACAAAAAGATAGGCTTCTTGCAAAAAAGAGGTCAACACTCGATTACTTTGTGGCTTGGTTGGCTAGCTTATTTGTCGTCAGCTTGGTAAGGTTGATTCGGTCGGCTAGGCTAAGTTGACGGTGCTGGTCAGTTGAGCTTGATTGGCTTCAGGTCCACTTGTTTGATTCGATTGGCTAGGCTTTGCTGATCAATTGATCTAGTCAAGTCGTCAGCCCCGATCCTTTGATGAGGAGCTCCTGTCAGCAAAATAAGACTAGACTATTGGGCTGTGGGTGAATCACCATAAACCGATAAGTATCTCGTTACTCAATGAGAGGAGCCTATAGGATAGCTTTAAGACTTTATTGTATTGTCAATTCATGATCCCTGAAGAGGAGCCTCGAGGGCGTCCGTGAGATAATAGGTGATAATAAGGAACCGAGTCTTTCCATGTGTGAGATATATGGAAAGATATTTTGTTACATTTTGTTAGTTTTCTTGTAGTTATTGGCTTGAATGCTTATCTATCTTGTTTTAATGTGAATGGTTCAGATTTGGATCAACTTATCTTTCTTTTATCCCTCTGATTGCTTGGTCGATCTTCGAGTTGGACTCATTTATATATATATATATATATATATATATATATATATATATATATATATATATATATATATATATATATATATATATATATATATAATATCATGCATCATGAAAGTAAATTTCAAACTTTAAATTAATGTCAATTATTTAATTTAAGTATCTTAGTTATACGAGTATATTCCACACTTCAAAATAAGAAAATAGCGTAGACATAATATAGAATTAAATAAATCTTGCACAAGTCCTCGTATGTAAATTTTTTATCAGAAATTAAATAATAATAAATCATTTCCCAATTATAATATGAGAAAATTACTTGAAAATCATTCAAAATATTGATAATTTCAGATTAATCACTCAAAATTTTTCTTAACTTTTAAATTAATATATTTATGCGTGTCACTATTAAAATGAAAATTTGAAAAATAGATGAATAAAAGTAATTATTTTGTAAATAAGAAATTTCTGGCGGTCAGTATTTAATCTACTTAAATTTAAAAATAAATTAAAAATATATATATTTTTTAACCAGCCTGTATTAAGGAGTTTTGACAAAAATATCTATCCCAAATTTAACCCTTCCGGCATGAGATAAAAACTGGCGAGCGTTGGAAGAGGATGAAAACAGAAGACCTAGCTTTTCAAGGTTACCAGTCTCATCTCTCTACTTTTCTCTTGGAATTTTCCATCTATAAATTCATATAATAATCCTTCGGTATCTCTAGTTTCCTCGTACATTAATTTGTCGATCTTCCTTTGAGATCTCACTGGCGATTGACCCACACCGGCTTTGTCCGGCACCGGAGAGGTGCCTGGTGAAGCCCCAAAGGGAATGCATTAGGGTTTCGTAGGGTTTTTAGGGTAGGACAAACACGATATAGGGCTAAAATGGTGACCAGATTGGTGCGGTGGCCATGGCCGACGGGTTCGTCGAAGAAGCTGGCTGTGAGGCTTATTGTGAGGGGAATTGAGGGGTTCCCGGTGGGTAAAGAATCGTGGGACGAGACAAGGATGAAAGTGGAGGTGAGATGGAATGGGAAGACGAGGGCACTGCGTTCACTGAGGTCGGTGAAGAGGAACTGCACGAGGGAATGCGTGTTTAATGGTGACAGAGGGATGGTGGAGTGGAACGAGGAGTTTGAGAATGTAGTTGTGCTCACGGCTCACAGGGAGAACGGTTTCAATCCGTGGGAGATCGAGATCGCCCTCTTCGTTGTGAGTTTTATTACTCCAATGCAATTCCAGAACTTTTATTCCTCTTTTTTATTTATTTATTTTTTCGTTTTCATTTGTTTGTTTATGTTTCTCTTTTTATGACTTTCTGATTTTTGTTTGGGTTCTGCCGTTGATTTTTGTCCATTTGAATTTAGATTTTTTAATGTGTGGCCACTCTTTTAGGGTTTGGATGATAGACGGGATGGTTCGTGTTTTCCTTCTCTGTAATTTTGTTTCCCTTTCTGGAAAATCTCTGCTTGTTCTTGGAAGATCATTTCTCGCATGGTCATTCTATGCGCTGCTGTTGTGACGTTATTTTTTTCCCCCATCTGATCTTTTTAGAATCCATGCGAGGTGGGAAGTGGAACAATCGATTTTATTTTGCGGTGATGGATTTTTCACGAGAATTGGAACTTGTGGCCTCTCCATGTCTCCACTTCGCTCTCATGTGGGCTTCTTGTTATTAGATTTGTCTTTTGTTTTGTTCTTTTTCGCATTGTTTTTTTTTTTAATTTATGTGTTGATACCTGCGATTCTTTTTTCAACCTCGTGCCGTTTAATGATCATAAACTTTGTGAAGTTCCACATTTAACTGCATGAGTGGTAACAAATGTTTCAAAGCTTATGTTATACTTATCTATTACATTAAAATTTTGCAATTTTTCTTTTGCATGTGCAGAAAATATTTTATCAGAAAATTTTACTTAGATATCTTTTTTTATGACGAACATGTTGGATATAATTCAATCGTAATTATATATAAAAATAGAAAAACCAGCATGACTCCACTATTAATGAATTGCAATGGTTTGTTTTCTTTTCAAATGGTCCATCCCAAAGCATAGAAGTACCTAGAACAATTTTTTTGATTGCTTTGGTTCATTCTTACAAGTACCTAGAACAATTTCTACTATTTGAAACATTTCTAATTTTCAACTGGGAAATGTTATACAACATCTGTTTTTTACTTGATGAATAACTTTTAATAGATAACACAAAAAATTGTGTTATTTAGTGCTTTCAACTTTGGTTCCTCGCTCAAAATCTTCATAGTCTGGTATTCCTTGATATAAATATTACATAATTTGCTGTTTCTGTGGAGCATTTAAATCTGTGAAGATCATTCATTTTAACCTCCTTTACCGACCATTAGTTTGTTTTGACGATTATTTTTGTGCCATTCTGGTATATTGGACGTCTCTAAATTAAATTCCAACAATTTGCTTTGATTCTTTAGGGTCCGAATGCGGGTACTAAGAACAAGACGCCTGTGGTCAGAACAACTTCATTGAATCTTGCTGAATATGCTTCTGCCCTTGGGGAAGAGTTTGTGCTAAATCTTCCATTGCTGCCATGCTGTAGTGCTGAGCCTTCCCCGATAATTCATGTATGGTAGAGTGATTCTTTTATAAAAATGTGCAGTTAATTACTTCAAAAACTATGATAAATATTGCTAATATGTCCAAATGTTGCTCGGCTAATAGCAAAGGAAGCATTCTATAGGTAATTTGTTTTCTATTTTGTT
Source organism: Phalaenopsis aphrodite (assembly GCA_003013225.1). Lineage (NCBI taxonomy): Eukaryota > Viridiplantae > Streptophyta > Magnoliopsida > Asparagales > Orchidaceae > Phalaenopsis > Phalaenopsis aphrodite. The sequence goes on along the minus strand of NEWO01000322.1, from coordinate 446,120 downwards.
CTGATTTGATCTATATTAAATTACCTGATTGCCATAAAGTCATTTATATGCTTAATATTTTAATTCTTTTGCATTGCTAATCCACTCAATATAAATAGGTTCAAGTGCGTTGACCTTTTTAACATTGAACATTTTTTTTTAATTTTTTTATTTTTGTTGTGCTGCAGTTGTCCTTGAAATTGCTAGAGTTGAGGACTTACCCGCTTCAACAAGAGACAGTGAAGGCCACAGCATCTCCAACTTCCCTTGTAGATAAAGATGAACTTTCTTCTCTTAAAGCTGGATTTAGAAGAGTATTTAGAGAGTTTATGCCTGTTAGGAAGCTCAGAAAGAGACTCCGCAGCGATGAAGGTAGCGATGGGCAGTCGTCAGTTAGGACCGAAGATAGTTACTATGCTCACACATGTAATACTGATTCTCTGGTACATGATGAAGCTAGCGAAGAACTTGAATGTTGCAACGATGATGCCATTACTCGAAAATCGTTCTGTTATGGTACACTGGCAACCGCAAATATGTTTGGTGTTAATAATTACAATGATATAAATATGAATGAGAACGATGAAGATTTAATTTATTACAGTCACAAAAGATATGATGTTGATTGTTCACATTTTGAGGAGTCTGTGCCATCCATTACTGAGAAATCTCCTAGAAGAAGCTTTTTTCTCTGGAAAAAGAGGAAATATTATTTAAGTTCTAAGGCAAGAGGTGAACCTTTGTTGAAGAAAGCTTATGGAGAAGAGGGAGGGGATGACATTGACTATGACCGTCGTCTGCTTACCTCATCTGATGAATCTTTCTCAGGAAAGGTATCATTACTTTTTATCTCAAATGAAAAATTACATATCTCCTTTTACTTTGGTTGAACAAAATCATTTCTCTTGGCTGCCAACTAAAGGATGACTTTGCTAGATTAGTTAAAATATCCATTGTCTATTTTGTTGAAAACTAAACATTTCATGCACCTTAAATTCTTTTTTCTTTTCCTGTCTGGCAACTAAAGGATTGCTAGTTTTATTTTTCCCTGGTGCAGAAGTCTGGTGATGATGAGTCTGCTAATCATTCATTGCTATCAGAATTTGGAGATGACAATTTTTCTGTTGGCTGTTGGGAGGCTAAAGAGATCATTAGCCGTTGTGGACAAATGAAGCTCTACACTCAGGTCTTTTTCGCTTCCATTGACCAGAGGAGTGAAAGAGCTGCTGGTGAGAATGCATGCACAGCTTTAGTTGCTGTTATAGCTGACTGGTTCCACTCTAATCAGGACATGATGCCCATAAAGTCTCAGTTAGACAGCCTCATTCGTGAAGGTTCCCTTCAATGGAGAAACTTATGTGAAAACCAGACATACAGAGAACGATTCCCTGACTACCATTTTGACCTTGAGACGGTTCTCCAGGCAAAGATCAACCCCTTATATGTTGTACCTGGCAAGTCATTCATTGGATTTTTTCACCCAGAAGGCTGTGAGGATAACAGTGGCTTTGAGTTCCTGCATGGAGCCATGTCCTTTGACAGCATTTGGGAAGAGATCAGTCAGGCTGGACATGATTGTGTATTCATTGTCAGCTGGAATGATCACTTCTTTGTCCTAAAGGTTGAGCAGGATGCCTATTACATCATAGACACGCTTGGAGAGAGACTCTATGAGGGCTGTGATAAGGCTTACATACTAAAGTTTGATATGAGCACCACTATCCTTAAATTAGCAAGCAGAAACGAAAGCAGTTCAAATGGGAAGGAGGGGGGTTCTTGTGGAGAACAAATCGAATGTGACACACTTGAGGAGGAGCTTGTTTGCAGTGGAAAGGAATCTTGCAAGGAATACATAAAGAGCTTCCTGGCTGCAATTCCTATCAGGGAGCTCCAGGCCGATACAAAGAAGGGGCTAATGATCTCTACTCCGCTTCACCAACGCCTTCAAATTGAGTTCCACTACACAGAGGCATCAAAAGATTTATCCAGCTTTGTTGGTTTTCCACCACCACAGTCCTCATTGTTCTCTTGGCCTGCATATCCATCACCCGCTGCATGACGAATTATTTCGTGATGAAGGTTTCTTTTTAGCTTTTCTTTACATTGATGAAGTCCTAACTGATATGACTAAGGTGAGAGATGCAGCAGCTTCTTAACATGGGACTGGATGGGTATAAGCTAAAGCGGGCAGCCCATATCATAGTTTCCAACTTACCTGATGCTAACTGGAACCCTTATTTATTTATTTTTTTTTCTAGCTGCAACTCTCCCTTCTGCTTTGATTTTGTAGTCAAGATTGTCGTTAGTTTTGTTCAGTGTGCTCTTATTTCATCAGCTCTCTGATAGAAGACTAATGACTGATTTTGATCACTCTCTAATCTATTCTTTGGATTTCGTCAAAGTTTATATAAAACCATTTGTTTGGTCTCCATTTTATTTCTCTGAAAACCAGTTTTTTTTTTTTTTCTTGTGGTGATTTGTGGTTGGATGTATTACTGCAGGATGCTTATAGCGCAAGCTGATGTAATGAAATGTAAACTTCTGAGCAGTGTGGTTCATATTTGTTTTGATATTTTGATATTGACTAATATGAGCCCTCCTTCTCTTTCGGCCCGGATTCATGTTTGGAGTGGCTGTGTACCCCCTAGCGTAAATAGTTTCTCAAAATAATTACTGATCTCTTTGTTTGTTCTTTAGCTTTCACGCAGTTTATTATCATTTGAATACATAATCTACTTTATATTTTTGGTTGGCTTATCTTCATACATTGTTCAGACTTTTTTGCTGTTTGTTACCTACACTCGTATCTATGTGAATGAATAACTTTCCTTGCACTTTCTGCTGACATCTCTAAGTAAATTGATGGATTTGGCCCGAATTCACACGGCCATGTACTGAAACAGTATAGTGTTGGTTGTTTTCAACGTGAGTGCTATATTTAATGAATTGAGGTCGATTTTGATAAATATTTCAAATTGTGGATAATTTTCGATTTTTTTTATTGCCTTGATTTTGCAGCAAATTATTCTTCTGATTTGGCAATTTTTAGCCAAGTTTATAACTTGCAAAATTTTATAAAATTCTAGTCCTATAGAATCTGACGCTTAGAGGAGGCCGCGCGACCTGCGCTTTCATGTGTGGAGGTGGCCTTTCATTTGCACTCCCATTATCTATCCTTCCAAGCAAAATGCATTCCGATTCATGCTGACCAATTTCACTAAAAGAATTGAAAAAAGATGAAATTTCATTTTTGAAAGCGAGATTAAACAGTCACTGGATTACAAATTTATGAAATTGATATATATATATATATATATATATATATATATATATATATATATATATATATATATATATATATATATATATATATATATATATATAT
>NEWO01000322.1:408001-441986 GCA_003013225.1 Phalaenopsis aphrodite | reverse complement strand
TATATATATATATATATATATATATATATATATATATATATATATATATTTGTATGTGTACATGCGCGCGCGCTGCATGCCTTGGTCTGTTGGTTAAGGGTTCGATCCCAGCGTGGTGCAAGCGCTCTAGAATTTTAGGCACATGGCACGAGCTCTCATCAAGGGCCAAAAAGCGCATGAAAAATTGATATTTAAACCTCTCTCAAATATCGATTTTCTTTTGAAAAATCCAATGAGTGTTTAATCTTACTTAAAAAAAAGAAATTTGTCTTTTTCAATATATATATATATATATATATATATATATATATATATATATATATATGTATATATATATATATGTATATATGTATGTATGTATAAGGAAGAGGAGTTGATTCTTCATCTTTTCTTTGGGTGCAGGTTTTCTCAAGAGGTCTGGTCTACTTTCTCTAATCATTTGATTTTAGATACTATTCATTTCGAATTTTGTAATCTCTATTCCTGCTGGAAGAGCTGGAAGTCTGTTAAGGTTGGTATTATTCCCTTCATGGTGGCATGGTTCATTTGGATGGCTAGGAACAAGGCCAAATTTAAATGGTAGACCCTCACTGTGTCAAAGGTGACCAGAAACTGCATCTCCTATCTTCATAAGTTAAAACATCACCAACAATTCCCAAACATTTGTTCTCCCCCCTGGAAAGAACTACTAATCCTCTGGTTACTACAGTCTATTGGATTCCTCCTGGCTGTCCATTCATCAAAGTTAATATTGATGGAAGCTTCTCTCAGTTGGGTGCTGGTGTGGGAAGGGTGTTCAGGAATCATGTTGGACATTGCCTATTGTTTTTCCAAGCTCCTGTTTGTGCATCAGATGCACTGGAAGCTGAGTAGATTGTTGTTTTTTGGGAAACTACCCTTGCCCAGATGAATCTGTGGCACCATTTATTGGAACAATTCACAATGGGTCAACAAAATTTAGTTCATGAAAGTAAACATGAGTGTTCATTTCTCCTTTATCTACAAGGAAGGGAATAGACCTGCAAATTGGCTTGCTCAGTCTGGGTTTTGCTCTCATGAGTGTTTTGTTTCTTAGTCTCCTCCATCTCCTCTCCTTCTTTTGTTTTTAGGGGACAAATTACAAGATGCCCATCTAAGAGTTGTAACCTGAGATATTCTTTAATGAAAGGTTAACTTTTTTATATATATATATATATATATATATATATATATATATATATATATATATATATATATATATATATATATATATATATATATATATATATATATATATATATATATATATATGCAGAAGCTCCACCTTGAAAAGTACAAATAGTACCTTCAAAGGTGAAGAAATGCATTCATAAATAGGAATTTACAACAAACTAATATAAGGTAGACCTAGGAGGTCCCCTTTTAACAGAAACAAAAGAGGGGGAGACCAAATTTTGGTAATAACAGAAACTTCAGTGAGTAGACCTGACTTAGCTAGCCAATTAGCAGGTCTATTGCCTTCTCTATGTATGAGCTGACATCTAATGCTGAGAAGGTTGGTCATCTATTTGCTTTTGTGAACCCATAACAATAAATGTTAAGGGTAGGTCAGCTTGTTTGTGAGAATGTTAACTAAAAATTGAGAGTCAATTTCAATGATCAACTTCTGTAAATTACCCCGATAAGAAATATAAAGAGCCCAATAAACAACAATAGCTTTAGCCTCTAGCAACAGAAGATTGGAAGGATAAAATTCAGCCGCCTTGCCAATCTCTAAAAACACCACTAATACCAACATCATAGTTGAGGTAGCTACCATCAGTGTTCACTTTAATCCAATCTATTTCTTGTTTAAGCCAATAAAGTAGCTTTTTACCAATGTTGAGAGGAAGAATTTTCTTTCCAAGAAAGAAAATATAAGGAAAAGCCTTTAGCTGGATAAGTTTCTTCATATATACTCGACATTTAGTGGCCTTAATTTTGCACTCCTGATGTTTCTCCCCAACTTTATGTTGATTCCTAGCCATCCATACAAACCAAGCAACAACATCGGGAATGGTGGCAAGATTGACCTACTGCCAGTCATTCTAGCTGTCGTAGAAATTCTGTCATGAGAGATTTAGAGTCTGTAAGTTGATCTGATTTATCACACTGGTCCAAACCTACTGTACAAATGGGCAGCTGAAGAAAAAGTGACGAATTGATTCTTCCTGTTCCCTGCAAAGAACACATCAAGAGGGGCCTCTCAAACGCTTAATTTTCAATATGTCAATTGTGGGATGGAGGCTGGAGAAAAGTCTCCAATAAAAGAAAGACATGAGATAGGAATTTCCCCCAATGAAACTGCTGGCCCTGGTTACAAAGAGAATAAATGTATGCAGATACTGTTTGAGAAGAGTTCTTCTTAATAATAAGTTTTCCTTCTTAGAAGTGTCAATAGGAATGCTCACAATATTTTTTGAACCGCTTGCCATCCAGAATATTATGAAAATTTGTATATTCCACTGTTCCCCATTCCGACAATCACATACTTTGAGTTTCAAATTGTTGGGTGAAGGGCAACAAGCTGTCAGCTTCCCCACACCCACCCAATTATCCAACCAAAAATTGATATCACCTTCCTCTAATTCCCAGATGAAATGGTCTTCAGCCTTATGCTTAACTTTAACCATGTTTGACCATATTCTTGAATCATCCCACTTGGCAGAAACTAATGATGGGTGTTGATTCTTGTAGTATTTGCCTTCGAGAAACTTTTCCCATAGAGAAGTTTGGGATCTAAAGTGAATTCACAATTTACAAAAATTGATATGTTTTAGGTGGTTAAAGCTCTTGAAGCCTAGTCCCCAATTCTCAAAGGGTTTGCATATTTTATTCCAGTGAGTCCAATGCATCTGATTTCCTTGGCCAGACCAAAGAAACATGTTAAAAATTCTTTCCAGGAAGAGTTGAGTGCTTTTCTCCATAGTCTTCATTTGGAGGATATAAGAAGGGAAGGCTGATACACATATTTAAGGAGAGTGATCCTTTGTTGACCTCACTTTTGGTTAAGGTTTAGTTTTCCCTCTTTAGTAGCCTGGGGTCTAGCCATAAGAATTTCCTGTTGACTATTCCTAGAAAACTAGAAAAGGAACCCTCACCTTAAGAAATTCCAAACTCTTCCTTACTCAACTTGAAGTTCCACATATTGGTCATAACCTCTAGCACTTAGTAGGTAGGGTCAATATGAGGGAGCTCAAGATGAGCCCCCATAGGACTGTTTAACCTTAGGGTTGACCCTGGGTGTTGGTCTGGAGCTAGGGCACTTACTTGCACTCACTATCATCTATATCTACTCACAACCCTAAACCCAAAATTGTTGACTTTGATCCCTTGAGTTTTTGGTAGACTCATGTAGATTGTCCCCTAAACCAATTAGCCATATGCTAGGATTTAGCTAAAACCAGTACATAGAGGACCCAAATGGGGATTTCATTGATCCATAGCTCATATAGGGTGGTTGGCACCCCAATTCAACCAAAATTTCTGACTTGGTTGTTTCCCTAAATCAACAAAAATTACATAAATGCCCTTGAAACCCTAAATTTAACCAAAAAATTCAAGTTCATCCAAAATACCCAAATTTGTTCAAAAATCATTTCAAACCATTTGAAACTACCCAAATTGCCCAAAACCACCCAAAATTTCCAAAATTACTAAAATACCCCCCAAAATTTGCCAAAATTACCAAAATACCCTTAGCACCACAAACTTTCCCAAAACCCTCAAAATCACCTCAAATGTCTCAAAAACCAATTAGGACCCTTCAATTGAACTCAATTTGATCAATTTGACCATTTTGACCAAAACCCCCAAATTGCCTTTAAAGGCCCAATTTTCCTCAAATTCATTCCAAAAGTTCATCAATTTGGCCCAAATTTCTCTCAATTTCAATTCTAAACTCAAATTCACTTTTAATATGACCAATCCAAACCAAATAAAACCCTAATTGGTTCATGATTTGAGCTTAAGTCAAACCCCCAATTTTAGCCCTATGACTTAACTCACTTAATTGGACCCCATAGCCTACTCAAATTGTTCCAATTTGAATTCTAAATTCTTCATAATAATCCTACACACAAAATATAACCTTCAATTAGCCTTGGTGAAGCCTCAATTGCACTCAATTTTAACCCAAGTCCAAAAATCCCTAAATTGGTTATGCCTCCAAATGCCACCAAATTGAATGCCCTAACCCTAAAATTGACACCCAATTTATGTTGAAAATTCTTCATGGCATTCCTATAAAACATTTTCAACCACCAATTTTGACTTAGTCCAACGTTAGCCCAAAGTAGACCCAACTCTAATCCAACATGCCCAAATTGACCAAAATCCCAAAATCCTTCAAATTGAGCTTCCAATTGAACTCAAAATTACTTCAATCCTTCACCAAAAACCTTCATGATAATCATTTACACAATTTTGATCAATAAATTGAGCTCAAAGTCATAGCTAGCCTAACCCAAACCCAACTTTTAGCCATTTTGATCCAAATTAAATCCAAGCACCAAAATTGACTTAGCAATCCTAAAGTCACCAAATTAAGGTTTCCACAACCACTAAGCATATCTTATTGACCAGGATAAACCCTCTTAAACCACTTAAGTAAGATATGGACTCATAATTAACCCTCCCACTAGCTCACCTGACCTCTGGCCACCACCGGCCCTGCCGGCCAGCATGGTGGCCGGAAAACTCCAAAACCAAGGGCCACCACTCCTAAATCAAGCCCAATTTCAACCCTGGGGGCTAGCTCACCATAGTTAATCTTTAAAGCTTCTCAGTCCTCCATCTAAGCAATAATTTGCACATGAATTCAGGCCCTGACAGCCACCCTAAAGCATTTTATTTAAACCCACCCTCTCATGGCCAAGACATGAAGTGTGCCAAATACTTGGGGAAACTATGTTCAATTGCTCTCAGACACTCTTCAAGAACTCCTAAGCTCATTGCCACCATTTCCCCCCACTGATTACAACTGTGAAAGCCCAATTTTGAGCTCAAATTTCTGCCCAAAATCAAGACAGAATTCTCCAAAGCTCCACAGTCCACCAAAATCAAATTACTTGTGCACACACCATCCCTAGGGCAAGAGAAGTTGATTCCCCATAAAAGGTCCCTCTCAAACAACCTCTAACCTAGCTCTAGACCAACACATGAGATCCAATTTGATAGAATTCATACCTAAAAAATTCACTAGAGCTTGAGACATCATCTGGAGGTTCGTTAGACCCAATCGAAGCTACCACAACTATCGGATTGAGGCCTCCCATCTCAGACAAAAGTATTGAGCTCTAACCCTAATCTGAGCTTTTTTTTATTCTCTATTTGTAATAGCTTGATTTTATACTTGATTAACCGTATAGATGTGTTCATTTTGAGTACATGGAGGTTTAGAAACAAATACCATGCGATTTAGTTGAGTCCAGCTCAAGATCTTAAGGTTTTAATGTGAACGGCTTACGGGTTAGGTCACTTGGGGATGGTAACGGAGAGCTGTTTGATTGTGCATGTATCCAATGGATGGAGGAGATCCAGCCGGATCAACTCTTGGTGCGTGAACTGCAGGCCACATAACATGCCAAGGTGGAAAGTGCAGTGAATGGGAGCGCTCCGCGTGTGAGTTTGGAGCCGCCGTAGGTTGAGGTGGAACTGCATGGAGAAGTAGGAAAATATGGATTTTCTGAATTATTTTAAATTCCCAAACTTCAAAAATCCATATCTTTCTTTAGAAAAATAATAAAAAAATATATTCTTTTGCTCAGTGAACTGTGGAGAATAATGTGGACTAAAAAAATATGATTTTTAATGAATTAAATACCCTCTGTGGTATTTTAATTCATCGTGATTAAATATTGCTCACCATGACTTGAAACTTTCAAGGTCCATTCTTCATCACAGAGGGGTGTTCTCTAATTTCTCTAAGGTCAAAGGGCATCTCTATACTTTTATCCCTAATTTTCAAGCTATAGTGACCATTTTGGCTTATTTTAATTATATAAATCAAAATATCACTTGGAAAATTATGAGAATAATTTTGGTAGGTTTCTTGTGGTCAGAGAAGTCTAGGAAAAATATTTTGATGCTTTGGATTACCGTATGAATTTCTATATTTACTTAAATGCAAATATCTTGTATTAATTTATGTAAATTAAATACTTATAAAAAATTGACAAAATCAATCTCACATTTTTCATAAAAATCATGTCTATTCACTGCAAAAATTTGAAAATTATTTGGCTAAGTTTAATCACTAAAGTTGATTTTCAAAGAAACATTGTATTTTTGTATAAAAGTAATTATAATAAAATAAATACACTTGCAAAAATTATGGAAAGTCATTTTCTAAGTTCCTTGTGATCAGGGGCACTTAGGAAAAATAAAAATTATTTTTGGTAAAATACTTGATTCTTGAGCTTTATTTTGAATTTAAAATAATTAAAATAATTAAAAAATCCCAAAAATGTCAAAAAATTTCAAAATATTCCCAATTGTTCTCTGATCAATTGGGACTCATTAAAATATTTTTTCTAATTTTTCTTAAGTTAAAAATAAATTTTAAAGGCTTAAAAAGGAATTTTCCTCATATTCCCATTAAGATAATTATAATAATTTAATTCAAAAAATCATGAAATTTTGTCTATATATTTCTCTGACCTAAGAAACCCTTTAATCATTTTCTCAGCAATAAAAACTTCATTTTGGAAAGTTAAACAAATCGACTTTTGAAAATCCTATTTTGTAAATTTAAATAAATAATTAAATTAAATTAAATTTTGAGATGTCCATATATTCTCGTCTAAATATTGTAGTTACCTCATGGATATGACACTCTAAACCCTCAAAGTCATTTGAGTTGTGTTTAGTGAGTCATGAGGTGAGGTGCCCCAAGGGTGAAATAGTCATTTTAGACTTTGGTGTCTAATCAAAATTTAGGATTAACCAAGGGAAAATGGGTAATTTTGATCTTAATAAGCATGTTTGGATGATTGAAATACAATGGGATTAAACGGTAGAAACTCACCACCCTTGCACAACATCAACAAAATTATAATATTCTTAATCTTCATGACGTGGAAATAAATTAAGATCAGACGATTCTTAAGTGATGGGGCTTAAGATAGAAAAGATGATAATTTACTTTTCCTAAGCCCAAAGTTGAGATGGTTTGACCATTTGATAAGAATACACATCATTTAAGTCAAAATTTTGATAATCACCATTTCACTTATTATGATTATTAAAAGGCTTAGTAGTAGCCTAGGCTCGATGTCTAAACTCAATTGATCGGATTTAAAAAATAATATGACGGGTGATTAACATCTTTAAACACTACAAGTCTGACTTTAATTATGGGCACCTAATCTTTAAATAACCTAAGCTTGCCTTAGGGGCACCCACTCACATAACTCTTAAATGAAACATCAATTGATTAATCGAGTATCCTATCATCGGGATAATTAAACTGTCAAGTTTCACCGAGCAACGGGGTAGTTACACTTTAGCCTTAGATGATTAATGGAACAATATGATAAGTCCCAAATGAACTCGAAATATTTCAAGATATCTTCAAAATGATTTGGGGTCATGTCTTAAAAATTTTGAAATTTATTGAACATTATGAAGGATAAATTGAACTTGCCATATTTTGTTCCAAAATCAGCCACTAAGATCTTCTAAGATTCAATAGAATCTTAAATTGGGTTAGGTAGTTAAACCATCAACTACTCATGCAATTTAAGCTCTTTTCAATATTATATACATGCCTTGCAAGTACTGAACTTTCAGGTGATGGAACGAAAAAGACTCTCCAGGTACGCTTTTACAATTTACAATATCGTTTTCTCTTTTACTTTCCGCACTGAACTTTTATGCTCATAAATTTTCATGTTAAATAATGATGTCACCCTGCATGAAAATCAAAACTACTAGGTTAGCTGTAAAAATAAAATAAAATTAATCAAGATAAAATTCACCACCACAAAATTCAATATATAAGACAACTCAAAATTTAATCACAAACATCACAAAACAACAATTGCAACTAAATTAAGACGTCTCTATCAGATGATTAGGAATCCCTCAAAGGAGGTAACCTATGGCTGCTAATGAGATTTCCCACGGTCTAAATGAAAATATGGAACTCATTAAGTTAAGTTTAGAAAATTCATTTGGACTAAGTGAATCTAATAGAAAATAGTAGTACCGAAATGAGGGAATCGTAAGATCCTAACCGGTGTTGCTGTAATCAACTTTAATATGCTCCATAATATTTAAAGAACCATAACATAGGGACATTTGATTTGACATCATAACTTGACACATTAGAAAACTTAAACTCTCAACGATGAGGAGCTTGGAGCTAGCATTGTGGGCAGCAGGACCATCTTCAACAACAAGAGGATCTACAACAACATATCTTTTGTTAGAATTAAATAACAAGCCATAGAATTTTGAGGTTGTTTGACTATGCAACATAAATCCTCAACTCATCTTTAGGCCTTTTGTACAACCTTGCTACATATTATTAAGCCCTAACTTATCCTAGGATTCCAAGGTTGTTGTTCGTCGTGACCTAAATCCTCACATCTTCCAGGCTATTTCTATGATTATTTCATATAAATGTTAGCCCTAAACAAATAAAATTGGCAGGATGAAATATTCAAATAATTTCTCCTCAAAATTGAAGCCAAACAACAAGATAGACTGAGAAGTCACTGAGGTTCTCCTCATCATCTGTGACATCCTCTAGTTCTTTCTCCATTGGATTCTACAATAGATGTTCCAATTTTGAACAATTCCCCTTTCACACCTCTTTGTCCGATTTCATTGAAAATTCCTAATCCTTTTGGCCTATTTGAAGATAATATTTTTTTATTTTTATCGAGAGTTTTCTTAGGTGACTTCGGTTATCTAAGATGCAATTAACTATAGGGGCTTGCCCTTAAAGGAAGCTTTTTCGAACCCAGCTTAATATGAACCTTATTTAATTCTTTGTATTAAATAGGGGAACTTGTTGGCAAATAAATAATTTTGCAGACCAAATAGATGTCATATATTTCTTATTTTATTTGATCAAGCCTCATCCTCAAGTCTTGTGTTTATCTTTCGGGATAGATACAAAGTTTAAGGTATGACGCTCTTTCACTTAAACTATGAAAAATATGGGGTCAGTTTGATCTCATATTTTTCTAAACTTTTATATATATGTAAATTAAAATGTTCTTTCGAAGCTGGTAACGAGATTTTGATTCTGGCGGCCGACAGCTTCTAACGGACAACTCCTCCAACCAAAATAGTGTCGGCATCCTTCCACCATTAGATAGAACGGAGGTAATTCAGCAACTGATTTATTTATGAATCTTCATGACCAACTCATCAAATTGAATCTGTTTAGTTCTCCGTTTGAGAAAATGAACTCCTAAGTACTTTAGAGGAGAGGTGTGGATATTGAACCTAGTGTAGCTATATATCCAATGTTTAACAGGGGTTTTGACCCATTTGCTGAACATAATGAGGCATTTTTGTTTGTTGAATTGCATCCCAGAACTATCAAGAAACTCTTGGATACATTTAGAAATTTGTTTAATTGCAGGTTTAGAAGCTTTGGAGAATAGAATTATGTCATATGCATAGGAGAGGTGACTGATAGCAATGTTGGATTTATGGTTAAATTGGGTGTGGCGGAAACTTGAGAAACCTGATTAAGCATTATATATATATATATATATATATATATATNAGCCCCTGTCATTTCTCGCAACTCCACCAAAACCAACACAACCATGACTCCAACTACTATCCGTATTAATCTTCACCCACCTAAGTGGAGGCGATCGCTATCTCACTAGTATTAGTAGATGTGACAGATGAGTCCGTCTGATCTGGGAAAAGATGCCTAAAAGAATAAAAAAGGTAATATCAGAGTAGAAATTATCTTTCATACCACTCAACTTAAAAACTCTAAGACTAAAAGAGATAATATTGATGAAAACATTAGAGCGTCGAGCTTTATCATATTTATATATATATATATATGTGTGTGTGTGTGTGTGTGTGTGTGTGTGTGTGTATGTATGTATGTATATATGTATGTCTATACATGCATGTCTCTATATATGTATGTTTATATATGCATGTATGTATATATGTATGTGTATATATGCATGTATGTATATATGTAAGTGTATATATGTATGTATGTCTATGTAAATTTTTATATATGTATGTATGTCTGTCTAAATCTATATATGTATGTATGTATGTTTGTATATCTGTATATGTATGTATGTATGTATTTTTGTAAATCTATGTATGCATGTATGTATATTTGTATATGTATTTCTGTAAATTTGTATATGTATGTATGTATGTATGTATGTTTGTATGTATATATATATATGTATGTATGTATATATATATATATATCTATTTTTGGATTGGTAGTTATGAACTGGCTAATCTTAGGAATGGTTGTAGCCTTGAGCATGTGGATCATTATTACTCTAATGGTGAACTTAGACAAACTCAAACTAGATCTTCTAGAAAGGGTTCTTCTTCTATACATACTTTATATTTTGATTTTGAATATCAGGGGAGTTGTGGGTCCTAACTCCCTTGGTAGGCTGAAATTATTAATCAGGATCCATAAAATTGGTATTTTCTCAAATTTGAAACCTGTTGTTTTCTCCCCATATGAGCGTATTTTGGGTAAATTCAAGCTCTTTTATTTTTTTCATAATTGCTCTAATAAGATTTGGTTATTTTGGGGGAAACACATCACTCTTGATATTATTGCTGATGATGGGCAATTTGTTCACACATACTTCTCTAAGGATGATTTCTCGGGTTGGCTTACCTTTGTGTATGTTAACACCCTGATTCCTGCTCGTTATGATTTATGGAATAAAATTAGAAGCATGGGCACTATTAACTCTGATAGATGAATGGTGGAGGAGACTTTAATATGATTCTACATAACTTTGAGAAATTGGGTGGTCGCAAAGCTGATTCTTCTTTGATGAATAAGTTCAGCATGACTATGGTGGAGACGGGCTTATCTGATTTGGGGTTTGTTGGCTCTAAATTCACTTGGAAGTGAGGAAAAGTTTTTGAACATATTGATAGATGTTTTGTGAATCAAGCATGGTTTTCCTCTTATGAATTTTCTCAGGTTCAACATTTTTGTAGCTCTAGATTGGATCATAAACCTCTCCTACTTTCATTTGATTTTTTCAAAATATCCTCTACATTTCACTTTCATTATTTAAATGTTTAGTCTACGCATGATAATTTTCTTAGAATTGTTGTTGATAATTAGAATGTTTTTGAGGTTGGGAATGCTTAGTTTTGTCTTTGAAAACTCCATTAAAAGTGGATTTTGATTTAAGAGCTTGGAATTGGGAAGTGTTTGGTGACATTCATGCTAGCGTCGCTAAGGACAAACAGAGGGACCGAAATTTGCAAGAACTTAATGAATCCTCTATGGATGTGGTTACTGAGTTACAGAAAGCTCATAATAAGTTGTTGGAAGCCTCCCTTTGGGAGAAGAAGTTATTGCAACAAAAGGTGATGGAGGTACATTTTTCCCAAGGTAATAAAAATATGAAATATTTTCATTATTGTATCAAACAGCATCAGACAAGTAACATTATCGTTCATATTAAAAATGATCTCGGTTGTTGGATCACTGGTACTCAGAATTTGGGGGATAGTATTGTTCATTATTTTAATAATTTATTTCTTCCTTGTGAGATTGATGGTTTGATTGAGATTGCTCTTTTTAATGATGTTAAGGAATATACTTAAGGGTTAGATCTCTATGGTATTCCTACTTCTGATGATATTTTTAAGGAATTTTTTAAAATTAATTTCAATAAAGCTTTGGGTCTGGATGGGTTTACCTCTGATTTCTATGTCAAATGTTGAAAATATATTCATAATGATGTTGTTCAAGCAATTCAAAGCTTCTTTAAGGATGAGCTCCCGGGGAAATATTTCTTCGCTGCCATTTTAGTTCTAATTCCTAAATCTACCCACAAAACCTGTTGGGAGCACTTCCGACCAATGAAACTCACCTTTGTTATTTCAAAGGTTATTAGTAAAATTTTGGCAAAGCACCTTCAATCCCATCTACATCGTCTCATCTCTCTAAACTAATCTGCTTTCGTACAAGGCCGGGGAATCACAGATAATATTTTGCTAGCCCAAGAATTACCTCTTGATATTGTTATGAAGGTCATGGTAGTAATATGATTACTAAACTAGATATTCGTAAAGCTTATGACTCTCTCAGGTTAGGACTTTATTTTAGGTGTTCTTAAAGCTAGGGGATTTCCTCCCCTTTTGTGTCAAATTATCCACAATTGGCTCAATTATAATCACTACAACATTCTTCTTAATGGGGAATTACAAGGTTTCTGCAGTGCTGGTCGTGGGATCAAGCAGGATGATCCACTCTCACCTACCATTTTTATTTTAGTGTTTGATTACTTATCCCGCTTACTTAATGACCACTTTAGTAGATTGCCCAATCTACATTTTGATAATAAATCCAAAGTGCTCGTTTCTCACTTAGCTTATGCTGATGATGTGGTTTTATCCTCAAATGCTAGCAGACACTTTATTAAGAAAATCTCTCAATTCCTGGAGGCTTTCCAATTACTCTCGGGTCTCTAGTTTAGTGCTAACAAATGTCATCTAAACTTTGATAAATTTGTGACTCACAGAACTGCTCCATGGGCTGCTAACTTTGTCGTCTTGTTTCTTTCGGTCTTCCCTATTAAATATTTAGGAGTCAATTTACATACGGGTAGGTTGAAGCAAGCCCAATTAGATGAAGTTGGGGCTAAGATCAGAAATTAGATGCTTGATTGAAAGAAAAATTTTCTATCTTTTGGTGATCGTCTTACTTTGCTTAGAAGTATAGTGCAGAGTATGCAGTTGTATGGTTTACAAGTATTACACATAAAAAAAACACCCAAAAGGTACTTGAAAGGTGTTTCAATAATTTTTTTGTGGGCGGGTAGTCACTCGGGAAAGAAATAGTGTTCTTGGAAGAAGGTTTGCAAACCTACTTATGCGGGTGGCTTGGGTTTCAAACAACTCCATCACATTGTTGATCTAAATTTATTTAAACATTGGTTAAATTCTCATAGAGGCGATTCATTGTGGGCTTCCTTAGATTTTTTATGAGTTTTTTCAATCGATGAAGAAAAAGATTTACCTTTTTTTATCGTGTCCAAAACTTCAAAACTTCCTCAAATATAATTTGAGTCTTCCTTATTAAAATCATCAAATTACTCTAATTCTTCTTCTTACTCGTGTTCCAACTCTTTTACTTCATATTTCTCTTCATAAGTTGTTTTGAAATGACATTCACTCAGATATCTTATTACATCCACTATATAATATTCATCATCTTTTCCTTTTACAGAATACTTCATTGATTTTTGAAATATTAAAAGTAATTGTTTGATCATTGACATGCATAATTAATTCTTTATTATGCACATCTATCATTGCTCTTTCTGTAGCTAGGAATGGTCTTCCCAAAATAATAGGTATCTCCTTATCTTCTTCGATATCTAGCACAATGAAATCAATAAGAAAGATAAATTGATCCACTTTCACTAAAATAACTTATATAACTCTTTTAGGACGATCCACTAACTACAAAGTTATAGTAGTTGAGGATACTTCTTCTAACCCTAATCTTTTAAATATTGATAATGACATAAGGGTAATGCTTGCACCTAATCACATAAAGCTTTCTCATAAAATATGTCTCCTATTGCACATAGAATTGTGAAGCTACCAGGATATTTAAGCTTTTTAGGAAGCTTTTTATTAATTTTAGCACTGCACTCCTCACTAAGTGCAACACTCCCATTATCTTTGAACTTCCTTTTTTTGTTAAGGATATCCTTCATAAACTTCACATAGCTTGGCATTTGTTTAAAGGCATCATTAAATGAAATATTAATCGTAAGCTTCTTAAAAATTTCTAGAAAGTTTGAAAATTGATTATCCAACTTTTTTTGACAAAGTTTCTTAAGAAATGGAAGTGGTGGTTTTTCCAAGTCAATTTTAAGTGGATAAATATGTCTCTCTAAACCTTTCGGAGTGTCCTCTTTAGGCTCTTCAATTTCTTCTCTCTCTGCATCAATCTCTTTTTGAACTCTATCTTCCAACTCTCTTCCGCTTTTAAGTTGAACGACTTTTACTTTCTCTTCATTCTGGCTTTTTGAATTTACTTCTGTATTACTAGGAAGTATTCCTTGGGAACTATTACTTAATGAATTGGCTATTTGTCCCAATTGATTCTCAATATTTTTGATTGTCTCTCCTTGAATTTGTAACTCATTTCCCATTTATAACACCACTTCTTCTATAAACAACTTTTTCTCTTTGAATTGTGGATTATTGTTAAAAGCTGGGGGATAAGTAGGACTATAATTACTATTACCTTGGATTTTCTAGTTCCCCAATGGGTTTACTTGATTGTTCCCTTATTGCTGATTATTACCACCTGAAGTATTATTCCAGTAAAAGTTTGGATGGTTCTTCGAACCTGGGTTATAATAGTTTGAACATGGGTTGTTTAGCTTGTTTTTTATAACATTCAAATTTTCTAATGATGTTTGAGAATCTACCATTTGTCCTAATTAATTCTCTTTAATCATTGAAGTTGGTTGAGAAAAAATCATTTCAAATTGATATAACCCTTGAAATTGTAACAACTTGATTTGCTAATATTGGAAAATCATCATATGCATGAATATTGGCAACTTACTTAGGATTTACCCTCTCAGAAGTCCATTGAAAATTATTAGTAGCCTTCTCTTCAATTAAAGCATAAGCGTCATGAAATAGTTTTGACATCAGTGAACCACCAACATCGACATCGATAATACATCTAAGAGATCTAGCTAATCCATTGTAAAAGGTTTGAATTATTAACCAATTTGGTATAGCCTGGTGTGGACACTTTCTCAGGAGTTCTTTAAATCGTTCCCACACTTCATAAATGTATTTTCCTTCAAACTAACAAAAAGATATAATATCATTTCTAAATTTTGCAATTTTTATGGTGGAAATATTTAGCAAGAAATTTCTGTGCTAAATCATCCTAAGTTCTAAAAGATCCAGGTGCTAATGAATTTAATCATATCTTAGCCTTATCCCTCAATGAGAAAAGAAAAAGTTTAAGTCTTATAGCATCATTCGAAACACCATCATATTTAAATGTAGCACATAATTCTAGAAAATTAACAATATATAAATTTGGATATTCAGTTTGTGTTCCCCTAAACTGATTACGTTTAAATTAATTAGACATTACATTAAGTTTTTGAATACTAAAATGAAGTTTATTTATTAAAGGTCTAAATTCTTGATTAATTTCAACATTTTGATTATTTTGGTTTATCATTTTTTGTAATTTTTTATCTTTTTCTATATTTTTGATTTTTTTGATTTTTCTAATTCAGAATTGTAGAGTACTAATCCTTTGGAACCTGAACTACACATATATTACTAAATTAATAACATAAAATAAAATCACCCAAAAAAGAACTTATATAAAAATAACACTACAATATTTCTATAATAAATCTAAAAGTTCAAATAAGAATTTCTAAAAATAGAAAATTTCTTCTAAAAAATTCCTTCACAATTTTTTTTATTATCCCCGACAACAGCCCCAAAAACATGATCCAAATCTTATATGATAGTACTATGAAGTATGTGATTATATTCTCAATTTTTTCTTTCTTATATTTGTTTCTTTATAACGGTGCCAAAAACTTGACTCCCAAACAAGAAAGAGTTCAATTATTATATTTAAATTTTGGGATACTACGCAAGTATATGTATCGTTATCAAGTAGTATAAGACTTTTCTATTAAGCCTCAAATATCGAACCCAAAGGAATAATTACAATCTCTTAAGTCTGAAGAAATTAAATAAAAAATTCTACTTTGCAAAATATTTTTATTCAAACTATAGATGCTATAATAGGAATGAAAGTACAAATATTTTTGGTAATTTTTTTTTTAAAATAAAATAAACAACTAACTAAATTTAACTAGATATTTATAAGATGAAGGGAATATAAATAAAATATCTTTTTCCTTATCATAAATCAATAACAAGTATAAGAATTTTATTGTGGAAGTATTCAAATTATTTTGTACCAATTAGAAGCAATATTATTCTTTACCCTTACCAGAGATGCTATAAAAAATATTTGCTAATTTAAAGTTTGAATAGTCTTGAAGACGAGCTAGGTAGGAAAGATACTAGCTCTCACTTTAGAGTTCCCTCTTCTTGCTACTTCTGGAGGGTAACATCTCACATCAAGACCTAAAACTATAAACCAAATTGAGGGCTTTAGTATATCACTTTAAAGTTCTCTAACTCTACACACTTTAAAGTTTATTTTTCTATTTATTTGCACTTAATCATATGAATTACATTCTCATCCATACAATCTTATGTGATTTTCACCCTTAGTAGACTAAGGCAAAACCATCTCAGATCTTACATATTCTCACAACATATATTAACATTTTAATTGAACAAATCAAGAAGTAAATGAAGTAAAAGGTTTAAAATCGTCACAACTTATTCCAAAATTAAAGACCAATGCTTCATATAACTTCCATTCAACACTTAATTACTTATCATTTTAAAAAAAAAGATAAAGAAAACTACTCAGAATTCATGGAGAAAACACAACCACACTTAAGTTTAAAAGTAGATTCATGCAAACACACAAGAAGTCTAAATTAAAATCAAATGTAGTCACAAAGATAAAAACTTATCTCAATTTCTCTCCACCAAACTCCTGAAGTTCCTTTTAATATCTTCTCTTCCTTTCTCTTACAATACTCTTTATTAACACACTACAACTCCTCCCTTCCTTCTCTCTAAAAGTATCCTAATTAATCTATGAGAGAGAAACGACGGTGACTAATTGAGACTCGTTAGGGGGGTGACTTCAATCCAATGCAAGTCCTCTTTTATAATTTTTCAAAAGGTTCTTTGGTGTCTCTTTAAAATGTGTCCACATTCAATGAACCTTCCAAGAGTTTTCTCCTTTCAAAAGTCATTTGAATGTATGTTTGTGTCCATTAACCATAAACCACATCTTCACCAAGATTTGCTTCAAACACCCTTAAAAAATTCATCCAAAATCATTGAATCATCAAGTAACTACCTTTGGCACTTATGCGTGAGGTATGTGGTGCTTAGACATGGCTTTCTATGTTATCATGACATTTAAGCTTCAGGCTTGGGCGCGTAGGCACCATAGCTCTTTCGCACACCCTCTTCATTTTTGCTCTAAATTTGAACATTTTTCACTCTCTTCACCATTTTGCATCCATTTGACTTTATCTAAAAGAAAAACACACAAGTACATTCCATTAAAGCACAGTATCCTCAAATATATATATATATATATATATATATAATTATGTACAACAGTGTTATATATTTTAAGTTTATCGACGCACATGCCAAAACTACTAAGACAAATCTCAATGAAGTTAAACGACCAAAGATGATGGCCGCGCGATCGGAGTTACGTGCCGATGGAGTATGGTCTGAACTAGATGTTCGATGACCGACCGCTTTATTGGGTCGGCAGACCCACACTACCAAGGGATTCAATCAATGGACCGCACTTACAACCTCAACTGCCCAAACTTCTTTCATGGGCACCCAAACAACTAGTAGATCAACCAACAAGAGTAATCGCCCACAACTGGTCGTCTTGTTTGGCCAAACTAAAATGTATTAATCCACTAATGACAATTATATTAAGCTTTAATAACAACAAAAATTGTGTATTAAGTTGGTGCATTAATAACATTATGGCTGGTTTCCATAATTCCCTCCTTTCTGTAATTGAACAAAAAGACCCCAATAAATGGTAGGTCCAAAGATGAATAAGGGGACTTTCACGACTTCTTTTCTCAGATTTCTTTGTCAGTTCTACTCTCTTTTAGTCTTCTTCTCCTAGCTCCAACTCTCGAGGTGTGTTCTATCTTAAGGAAAATTTAGGATTCAACATCTTGAAATGCGGTGCTGTGAATGTGGTCATGCCCCGAACAAAAAGCAGAGCAAATTGCGAAGGGGAAATTTCGCTGAAAAGCACAACTTCTATGGAATTCAGTAGAGAACAGTATGATGAGATGTCTAGGAAGAGGTTCAGGTGCTTCAGGCACAGATGATGGACCAGTTTAATGTCCTTCGGGAAATGATGATCCAAAGGAAAGATCAACTACTGCTATTGGAAGAAGACTCTTAAGGAACTCATTCATTGGGTTAACCAGACCTAACTCGAGTTAACCCAAATCAACTAAAGTTATCATGTCAACCAGTCCTAACTCAGTTTAACACAAATTAACTTAATTTGTCGGGTGAACCCGACCTAACTTAGGTTAACCCAAATTAACTTAAATCACTGACCTAACTCAGATTAACCAAAGTCAACTTAAACCACTAAGTCATTCCGACCTAACTCGGTTTAACCTAAATCAACTTAACCACCAGGTTAACCTGACATAACTTTAGTTAACCCAAATCAACTTAATCACCGGGTAAAGCTGGTTTCACCCAAATCAACTTAAATCGCTAAGTCAACCCGATCTAACTCGGGTTCATCCAAATCAACTTAACTCACCTGGTCAATCCGACTTAACTCGGGTTCACCTAAATCAACTTAAACTACTATATCAACCTGTCCTAACTCAGGTTCACCCAAAGCAACTAAATTAATGGGTCAACCTGACTTAACTCAAGTAAATCAAAATCAACCTAACCACCGAGTCAACATGACTAACTTGAGTTAACCTAGATCAACTAAAATCACCGAGTCAATCTGACCCAACAGGGGTTAACCCAGATCAATTAAATTACTAGGTCAAACCCGATCTAACTCAGGCTAACCCAAATCAACTTAATCACAGGGCCAACCTGACCTAACTCAGGTTAACCAAAATCAACTAAATCATAAGGTCAACCAGAACTTACTTAGGTTAACCCAAATCAACCTAAATCATTGGGTCAACCCGACCTACCTCAGGTTGACCTAAATCAATTTAAGTCACCGGGTCAACCTGAACAAACTCAGGCTAACCAAATTAACTTAACAACCAGGTCAACCCAACCTAACTTGGATTAACCCAAATCAACTTAAATCATCGGGTCATCCTGAATTAACTCGAGTTAACCCAAATCAACCTAGGCACTGGGTCAAGCTGACCAAACATGGGTTAGCCCAAACTGAATCAAATATCTCGGGTCAATCCAACTTAGCTTATGATAACCCGATCGAGAGCTCAACTATGAACATAATTGAAGCTCAATTTAAAGTTAGTTTAATTAAAGATTGAATCAAGTCTAACTTAACTTAAACTTATTTTAATTAAAAAATGACTCAAATCTAAATTAACTTAGACTTCATCCAAGTATAACTCAAGTTAGATCAGACTCAACTTAGAAAGCTTAACTCAAGTCAGCACATCTTGACCCAGGTTAACTCAAAGTTAACTCAACCTGGTTTGGACCAGCTTAGCTCTACCCCGAGTTAGTTCAAACCAGTTAGGCTTAACTTGATCCCAATTAAACAAAGTTAACCTTAGAAAATCCTGTTAAACTCTAATTGACTTAAACCAACTCGAAGTTGACATGAGCTAAACTCGAGGTAACTTGGATTGGCTAGAAACTCACTTCAGATCTGTCTGTCGTAAACCTAACTTAGGCTAATCTGAACCCAACTCAAACTTAGGTGACCCGAGGTTAAGGAGTGTTTGAATTTTCAGAAAAGAACAAAAGAACATCTAGTGTAAGTTGAGGGCAATTTGGGTCAAGGTACAAACAAATATAAAAGACACTACATAAGAGACACCCTAAAAGACACTAATACTTAAATTATAACCATAAAATGCAACCAAATTTGAGAAGATATTTTGGACTAGGAAACCTATGAATGTTAACAAAGTATCTTTCAGTACTTGTGACTAATTAAACCATAGATCTCAATGACCCCAAGACAACTAAACCATGGGATCTTGACTGAGTCATTTCAAACAGAAAAAACAAAACAAAAAATAAAAAAAAAATTAATCAACTAATAAGTTTTAAGCAACCTAAACTTTTCATCCCTTAAAATTCAAAAAAGAATCAAGAATTAAATGAAACTCTCATGAACAAAGATCATCAAATGCATCTTTAACCCTGCTACACAGGCTTACAAAGATCTCCTGAACAAGGAAACCTATGGTCGATCATAGTTAGTTTGACCGCCTCATTATACTATGTAGATCAGAAATTCCAACAACCCCAAGACGATGGAAAGCCAAAGACATCTTGACCAGGTTATTCTAAATAAAAATAAAGAACTAGATCATCAAATTAAAAAAAAAAGTATCTTTGCACTAACTCAATTTTGCAAGGTTGCTGAAGACAAGAGGTTGATGTCACCCAGGTTCGTTGGGGTGGCTTTTTTCTTGGTGGGCGACTTCACACTATTATTCAACATTGTTTAGGATATTTTTTGCCCACGATGTGGTGCATTTTTAACAAAACTTGTGCATTTCTTCTCTTTATTTTTGCTGTGTTACCCATTTGTGATTCAATTTAACCTTCACGTTCGTTGTCTGCCCCGATCTTCCCCACTAAGCAATCCCTTCCTCTGGCCTAACCTCTCATTTTAGACGTCTTCTTCGTCTGGTATTCCCTTTCTCTATCTTTTCATGATGGATTTGCATCTATTTTTTGAGTGTTTTGGTTTCTTCTTTCTGCCCTTAATCGCTTGATGACTCTTGATGCTTCAATTTTTTTATGTTTCTGTTGTGTTTTTTTTTGGATGGTTTTGAGTGAGAATTTGATATTTATTGGCAAATTTGAGAAGTGATAGACAATGAAGTTGATGGCGATAAGGTGATGATTTAGGTGGTGTTGGGGATGGTGATGTTGACGTGTTTACGCTTCAATTTTTATGTTTCTATTGTATTTTTTTTGGTAGTTTTGAGTGAGAATTTGATATTCATTAGAGAATTTGAGAAGCAAAGATAATGGAGGTGATGATGATGTGGTGATGATGTAGGTAGTGTTGGGGATGGTGATGTAGATGTGGCCTGAGGGGTCGGGGATGGTTGTGATGGAGCTAGTGGTGTTAATGTTTCTATTTGTTGTAAATTTGAGAAAAAGAGAAGGCCTTATGAGTGGTTAATTTTGGCTGGTTTTCTAATTTCTACATCTATGAATCTATTTGTTGTGTTGTGGTGTTTGGTTTTTGTTGACCAGTTTTGAATTTGTGCTTATCCAGTATTAGATTGTTGTGTTGTTGTGTTGGCCAATATTGTTGTGTAGTGTGGTGGTTGTGGGTTGGAGTGTTGTGAATTTTAGGTGGGGTACTGTGATGTGGGTTGTGGTGCCTTTGTTGTGGGATGTGGTTGTTATGTGAATTCAGTGCATATGTTCCTATGGTGTGGTGGCCCAAGGTTTTGGTGGTTGGTTGTGTCGTGGTACTTGTGTGGTTGTCCTGTCATGTGGGTTTTAGGCATATTTGGGTGTGTGTTGGCTTTGAATTGTGCTGTGGGTTGTGTGCATGTGTTTTGATTGTGAGTTGAGGTGATGTTTTTTGGCTGAGGGTTGGGGCGGTGGCTCTTGGTTGAGGTGGTGGTTGTGGCTTGAGCAGTGAAGTGGGTTAAGGTGGTTGTGGGTTGTATTGTGATGTGGGTTAGAGTGTTGTGATGTGGTTGAGGTGTTGTGATGTGGGTTGTGGTCTCTCTATTGTGGGTTATGCTTGTTGTGTGAATTTAGGGTATATGTGGGTGCAGTGTGGTGGTCCTGGGTTTTGGTGGTTAACTATGTTGCTATACTTGTGCGGTTTTCCTGTCATATGGGTTTGGGGCATAGGTGGGTGTGTGTTGGCTATGGATTGTGTTGTCGCTGTGGGTTGGAGTGATGGTTTCTGACTGTGGGTTGGGGTGATGACTATGGGTTGTGCTATGATGTGGGTTAGGATGGTGGTCGTGAGTTGTGCTGTGATGTGGGTTGGAGTGCTGTGATGTGAGTTGGGGTACTGTGATATGGATTGTGGTGGCTCTGTTGTGGGCTGTGTTCACTAGTTTACAAGAAATTACAAATTTTATGTATTGGACTAAATATGATAGATTCTTCCTTTGACCACTGATTTTTATATTTGTGTAAAGTAATAATGCTATAAAAAAGGAGCTATATATAAGGGTATATATAAAATTACTTGGCAATGCTTAATAATTGCAAGTTGTAAAATGAATAAATCTAGCTAACTTTCTTTCAGCTATTCAAATACATACCGAGCAAATAGTGAATTACAAGTAAAAGAAAGGGCGGATATGTCTCCAATAACTTTACTTCGAACTAACAAATTATTTTGAAATATGTTAGGCTTATTGGGCTTGTAGTTTTGACAATTTCAAGTGATCCCATTGTAAAAGTATGAATTGGACTATGAACACAAATTTTTTTCGAAGGTTAATGATATGCATTTGCATACATACCACACAGTTCTTATGTATTTACACATCTAACACAAAAAACATTCATATTTACATGTACATCACTCTAATTTTTTACATCACTTTCAAAATACCACAATCACAATCTTCGTAAAAATTTAATACGCATTCTCATGAATATGTTTATGATACTATGATGTTATAAATATTAATATCAAACTTTGGGTGTTAGATATATAAATAATAAATAATTGTATGGTATGTATGTAAAATTTCCTATATATTTTTATGTAATTGACGTCAAAAATGATGCAAAAAAAATCTTTGATTTAACGGATCCAAAATTTTCCTCAAACTTAATTTGTGGTCATCGCCCGCTTATCCCCCGCGAGCAAAATAAAAACCTTTATCGGAGGAAAAACAAAAATATGGGGTGGGAGTGATAAAAGCTGCACTGAGCTTCTTCCCTCCCTACCTTCCTAATCCCGATCAAAATCATATCTTGTCAATTGTGTCTTCTTATAAATTCCATCTCCACCTCACGATTCCTCCCGCCGAGCCCCTCTTATCCTCCACGCTGGATTTTAATGAAGCCCGCTTCTATCACCATGTCTCTCCTTATATTTCACCACCCAACTCTTCTTCCCCTCTGCTTAAAAAGGCAATACAGAGAAGCCTGGAGGTACTTCTCTTGTGTCTTCTTCTATTTCTTTTCCTTTTTTGCTTGCTTCATAAAGTTGCGGACATTCAGTTCGGCGCTCTATTGAGCTCAATTGCTCTTTGAGGAGGAAGATGGATTATTTTTATGGTCCGGGGAGACATCATTTGTTCGTGCCGGGGCCGGTGAACATCCCGGAGCCGGTCATCCGAGCAATGAACCGTAATAATGAGGACTACCGCTCTCCGGCTGTGCCGGCGTTGACGAAGACTCTACTTGAGGATGTTAAGAAGATATTCAAGACGACGAGCGGAACCCCTTTTCTGATTCCCACCACGGGTATATCTCTGTTTTTTCATCAATTTATTTGTTTTTATTCTTTTATTTACCTTTTTTTATGGTTAATGTTTTGCTATTGCAGTATAGGTTGGGTGCCGGATGAGTAGTTCTTTTTTACTATTGGTTAGTAGTTTTGACCTAGTTGTTAATTGGGACAGCATAAAGCCTAGCCGTAGTTCTTGTAAAATATGAGGTATTGCTTGGTAAACATTTTATACTGAACAATTCTCCTCACATGGAAGTGGATTTAAGCTTCACCTTCTTTGACATGTTTGACAGAAGCCTCATTACATACTTTTAGTTTGGCCAACAAACAAAATTTTTTGGGGCAAATAGCATCATAGACTATAGGAAGAGTATAATAAAGTCCATAGTTCCATTAAGAAAATTCTATGGAAATCTGAACTCCGAATGTTCTGGGAACAAAATAGTATTAAGGCTTAGGGGTTGCTTGATAGGGGCTTTTAATAAGATTTCTCATTGGATTTATTAAATCCAGTAAAATGGCAAAATGTTGGAGCTCTATAAATTTATGAATTTTTCAGTTTTAGTAAATAAAATTTTGCCTTCGATTCGGCCTGATATTGATTTGCTAAATCCAAGGGATGGGTGGATTTATGGATTTATGGATTTACGGATTTACTAGTGTTAAATCCTTTTTGCAGATAAATTTCCCCTTAATGTGAATACATATGGTCAACACAAAGTTGTGAATAGGCATGAACAAAGTAATAAACATGGCTTACGAATTAAAGTGTCTTAATGGACAGATAAAAAAAGGGTGTTAGGAAAAATATCTTGAGGCGAGGAAGCAATTCTAAAAATTTGAAGGGCCTGAAAAATTATTTTGCAAAAACATAATGAGCTATTCATTGTTCCATAATCAAATCTTTATCTGATATTTTTTTAAGTTGTGCTCTTAAATTCGATTCAATAATCGCACCTCAAAACTATTATTATTAATGTGCATGTCGAGTTGATAATGAGTTGAACTTGAGACAGCCTACCTAAACATGAAGTCATAATATTTATCTGCATCGAACATCTCGGAAAATGATAGATTTTGTGTTGAGTTTAAGCTAATTCAGGCATATCTTATAATGGAAGAATATTGTCTAACAACTCAAATTGAGTTTTTCTCTATGTTCATACTCAAATAATATATGTATGTGTGTGTGTGTGTATCGATATATATATATATATATATATATATAGATAAATATAATACTAGACACAATTTGAATTACATGTAGTTCATGCATCTGAAAATAATATCTTTGTATGTAGTACATAAATAGATAAATAATAATGAAATCTCATCTAAAATCATTGAGTTGACCATGATTTATTTTTTATTTGTTTGGCTAATTTATTTTATATTTTAGTCATATTTAATTTAAAATTAAGCAAGTAATTAATTGTGATAAAAAATAAATCATTATCTTTTTTTTTCTTAAATGCATGTCATGAGCTTAATTGCTATGAGCTTGTTCCTCACACCCTTTTTGACCTCTAAAATAATTAAAACACACTTTTTTAACTAATGAACCTTTGATAAATTATACCAAAAATAATCTTCAAATATAGGGACACACGCACACGCCATACATGCATAAATGCTATTGATTCTAACCGTTATGGCTCAAATCACATGTAATTCCAAAAATTTATAATGTTGTTGCAGATATTTATCATAAATGAAGCCAAAAAAGAGAAAAATTATCATGAATTCTAATATCCTTAAGGGGCAAGGAGTATCATAATTATTAATCCAGCCAAAATTATTGAGCGAATTCTGAGTGTTGAAACACAACTCCTTCCATTTTCTCTCATAGAACTTTTCCTAGAGTGGCACTCTATCCAGGCGCTCTGGCATAGTTTTGAAAAGGTAAATTACATATTAAACAAAAAACAGTGGCATTTGACTAAAGAATTTTAGATATAGAACATTTAAAAAAAAATGCATGAACAAATTTTAATCATAATGAATAATATTGTAAACATTTTTTGTCTCATTTTGTTGCCTATCTTCTTTAAACTGTAACAAAGAGGGGATGATAGATGACCTTATGCCGTTTCAAAAACAGACCGCACATCGATATTCATTATTCAAAATAACCAGATTGCCACAAAGCCAAGGTCCAAGTAGCCAATATTGGAAGATTAACCACATGCCAAAGGCATACCACATGAAGCATGTACATATGGAAATGTATGGCTATAATGGGAATAATGCAACTAAATATGAGACCACCAAAACCAGCCAACCAGAATCGAGACCAGCTCTAGAGAAAAAGATAGAACATTTAACTGAAAGTATGAAGAGAAAATAAAAGATTTTCATAGAATGAGATATATGTCTTAACTAAATGCCAACTAAACCATATCATTGCTGCAATATTAATAAATGTAATGATGTAACAAAATAACTAAAATTGTAGGAACAAAGGTCATCAAACTCAACAATTGAGAATATCCACTCTAACAAACTAATGGTTAAACACACTATAATATAGTGGAGGGAAATGTAGAAATTGGATACATATGAGCAATGATAAGATGTTAAGAAGAGGTGGATTAGAAATTAGGAAAGCTTGCACCATGCTCCAGTTCCACTAAACCAAATTACAAGTCCTTAAAACAAAAAGTACCTGATCACAATAGCACAACACTTCAAAATCAATCAAATCACTAACTTATGGCATGGTGGATCCCACAAAATATCCATTAACAGGCTGAAAAGGAATGCAAAACTTGAATGCTAGAGGAAACACCTGAGTGCATATCTAAGTCAAGATAACGAGGAAACTGAATTATAGCTGCCAAAATAAAAAATAATAAAAAATTTGAATTTTATGGGAAGCAATGATGTTTAATTGAAATATCACACATTAACTATGTAAAATACAAAACAAAATAAATTAGGTAACTCCATTTTTCTAAATGTACATTTGAGAATCTTAGAACGACTGACGTTCAAGATCTTACAGTCCTTTTATGTATAACCAAAATTAGCAAGCATCTTTGTAGCTTGATTAGCCTTGTAGAGTAGCCAAATCATTCGAGTGTAATGTGAGAGGATGCCCTAAAGTGGAAAGGTTTGCTTAATAATGATTATCTTTTCTTAAGAATTCAGAATGCCTTACTATTATAATTTAATTTTCTTAGTGTTAACCATTTTCTATGTTGGATAAATAAGTATTTTATATATCTAAGGGATATTATACCACAGCAAAGTTTACTTACCTAAAATAATGCATGACTGCTCATGCATATTTTTTTATGTCATTTAGATAGTAGGGTGTTATATAAGTAAATTTAAAAATTTAAATGTTATATATAAATACTTTAGAATTCACTGTGTTACCTGTAAATCCCTTAAGATTTAAAGTTCCAGGTTTACTCATTTGTAAAACAGGAGCAACATTTAAGTCTCAAATATTTAGCTGTTGGGCCATGGTTGAAAATTGATTTTATGCTTATGGATAAACATCACATCTATAAGCTGACAACAATAGTAGGCATGTGTAACTCGAGAATAATGGATCACTTCTTTTTTTATTTTGTTTGGGTTTTTTGTTTTTAAAAAATATATTTATTTTTTGTGCTTATTCTATCTTTAACTTTTAACAACAAATCATTTTGTTTCTAAAAATACATTAAATAACTTTTTGGTATTTGATTGTTCTTTAAAACAACTATCATAGCACATGAAAGCCACCACTGCCTAACTACCACCACCACCGCTGCCACTGTCACTACCACTAGTGATTATCAATAGCCATCATCCATTGGCTGTCTCCACCACCATTACCATCATCTCATTGGGTGTTGCTATTGCCTTACCCGTGACTGTTGCCTCCGTTACATAAATATATAAAATATATTTTTAAATTTCAAATATGTTTTTTTTCACGTGAAAACATAAGTAAAACAAAATTATCATAAAAAAATAAACAATAGTGATCTCCAATGACCCGTACATTTAGAGACTTTATTTTCTTTACTTGGGTATCTTTAAAGTTTCTAATGTAATTCTATTAACATATTAGCGTTACTTGCTTTAGTCAAGAAATCAGTTACTACTGATTCATATTAGGATATGAATACACTGATTTACTGCTCGAGTGTACTTTGCTCTTTGAAACATAAAGCCAGAAGGATCTTTTTTGCTTGTTTCAGGTTTATGTTTTTTTCCATCATTGTTCTTTAGTTGACCACATTTTTTGGTTAACATTTTTTTTTTTAAATTTTCAAGTCTGAAGGATATTCTGTTCGTCTTGTTTATAATTCTTATATCACATGGCTGTTTTTGCATTCAGGTACTGGAGCATGGGAAAGTGCATTAACAAACACTCTTTCACCTGGTGATAGGATAGTCTCTTTTCTTATTGGACAGTTTAGCCTGCTCTGGATTGATCAACAGCAACGCCTCAAATTTGATGTGGATGTTATAGAAAGCGAATGGGGACAAGGTGCAAATCTTGATGTACTTGCATCAAAGCTATCAGGCGACCGTGCTCATACTATAAAGGCTATATGCATCGTTCACAATGAGACTGCAACTGGTGTAACCAACAACTTGGCAACAGTGAGAAAATTGCTTGGTATGTTTATAAATGTATCCAAATTTTTGCTTAGACAGACTTACCCTAAATATCTAATTTAATAGCTTGTGTTTATCACTTTCCATGTTGGCAAAATGAAAATTTGGCTTAATTCATATAATCCTAATTTTTACTGGCAACCATGAATTTCTTAGGGGCTGTTTGGAATCACTTTTATTGTAAAATCTAATTTAGTAGCTTGTCTTGTTTTTCGTTTTTTTTTTATATTTTGATTTGAAATAAAACATATTTGGTTGCAATGACTATTTTTAAACAACACATAAAAGTTGTTTTTGAGTGTTTTTAAAAATAAGATGATTTGTTTTTAAAAATAAAAATAAATACATTCAAAAAATACAAAAACAAAAATGCTTTTTTGAAAAGGCTTAAAAAATAAAAATAAATGCATAAAATAAAATTGATGCCAAGTGGGCCTTAGCATTTATAATTTTCTAATCTTAGTATCTCAATTATTACATGTCCATATTGCAGATGACTTTAACCATCCTGCATTACTACTTGTTGACGGAGTTTCTTCTATATGCGCTCTTGACTTCCGCATGGATGAATGGGGAATAGATGTTGCTCTAACTGGTTCACAAAAGGCTTTATCTTTACCTACTGGGATTGGAATTGTATGTGCCAGTCCAAAAGCTCTAGAAGCATCAAAGACAGCTAAATCTGTTAGGGTTTTCTTTGACTGGAATGATTACCTTAAATTTTACAAATTAGGAACTTATTGGCCCTACACTCCTTCCATCCAATTGCTTTATGGGCTTAGAGCAGCTTTGGATCTTGTATTCGAGGAGGGACTTGATAATGTGATTGCAAGGCACAAACGCCTGGGAAAAGCAACGAGGTTAGCAATCATGATGATGCCAATTTGAAGTTTACTGCTATATATGGCTAATACTTATTGAGTGTGCTTATGATATTAGTCAGTATGCAATGGAGGAAATGTTGATTCTAGCTTATCTTCTGAATCATTGTTTTATTTTAAGTCATACTGAGGTCTGTTTTGCAGACTGGCTGTTGAGGCATGGGGATTGAAGAACTGCACCCAGAACGAAGAGTCTTATAGTGACACAGTCACCGCTATTGTTGTTCCGTCCTACATTGACAGTGCTGAAATTGTGCGGAGGGCATGGAAGAGATATAACCTAAGCTTAGGATTAGGCTTGAATAAAGTGGCAGGGAAAGTCTTCAGGATAGGACATCTTGGCAACCTTAATGAGGTTTGTCATATTTATTGTGTTTTATCACACGCAGACACACACACAAATATATATATATATATATATAAGTTGGTCGGGCTATATATATCATATTAACTCTGTTAATATAATGAAGGTTTGAATGAAACAAATGAAAAAACTTGAGTTGAGAATCTCAATTTCTGCAGAGTAATTATCAAGCCATTGATTACTTCAATAACATTTATTTGTTTTCACTTTTATTTCGATTCAAATACAAATACTCTCACATTTGAAACAAATTTGGACTAGAATAATAGTCATACAATTGTTTCAAGCATGAATCCGCACAGGAACCTGTTGATTTTTTGTTGATATGCGTATTTTTTTCTTGGTAAATTGTAATCATCTTTTTGAACTTCTTGAGATTTTATTTGTCTCTTTGAAATTTCTAATGATATTTGCTTCTGCTGAAACATTCTTTAAAAGAAGATGTGAACTTGTGATTCTTTTCTCCTGGTTAATTAGTTGCTTGCAGATAGAAACGTGTTTGAAAAATTTTTTTTTTCTCCACCCATTTTGTTTGATAGTAAAATCATGATGTTTGAGAGTGTTTAGATATGGTTTGTGGAGCTTAAGATAATTATAGTTTTCTATTTATACCCAACAAAATGAGCTTATCTAGCAACGCTGTTTTTCTATACTTGTAACTTCAGGCAACCAAAGCTGCTTCGATATAAACTTGAGAACATACATCTAATCTAATGCATTTCTTATTTCCTTTAGATGCAATAGAGTTTTCTTTTCTTATACATTTAGTTGAAGAAGGCTTGCTTTTAAATCATTTACTATTACCTGAAATAAGAATTATTGAACTTCAACAGTAACAACATTATGAGAATTCATGTAATCAAATTAAAATGTTATACTGGATACTGTATGATTAACCTCTATTATCTGCAGCTGCAATTGCTTGGTTGTTTGAGCGGTGTGGAGATGATACTGAAGGATGTTGGATATCCAGTGAAGCTGGGTAGTGGAGTTGCTGCTGCCGCTGCTTTTTTGCAGAATACCATCCCTCTGATCCCTTCAAGGATATGATTTTTCTGTTTTATTTGGTTTGTCACTCCTACTTTCTCTCCAATTCTGTTTATAAGACTTCATTATACAGTAATGTTACTGGAAGTTGTGTCTGTCCTCTGTCATTTAATAGACATCTCCCTTTAAAAACTTTATTGAATGTGAAGTTGTATTTGAAATTTTTTAGCGGATTATGTCGGCTGTGATGGCTTCAGGTTTTATGTGATTAATATGATCCCTTGATTGAGAAATTTTCGATCATATGTTTACAAGTTTGACGTCGAATTACATTTAAGGATAGTTGATATTAAGTCTTCATTCCTTATTAGTGGCTGATTTTACTTATATTTGATTTGATATTTTATTAGAGTTGATTAGCTGTGAGTTTGTGTGTTAAATTTTAATAATTAATGAGAAATGTAAGAAAGTTTACTTTCATTTGATAGTAACTAAGCTCAATAAGCCTTCCCAATTCTATGTAAAAGGGGCAATTTGGGAGAAGAGAAATGAACGCAGTTGGGTTCCATCTCAGATCAAATGCTTAGTTTTAGCTCACTTCCGAGATAACCAACTCAGCTGAGGGAGATCTTGTGGATTATAATAAAATTAAATAGCTGCTCTTAAAAAATTAAGGCTCATTTATATGTGCTGGTAGAATCATGTTTTAAAAAATTATCTTTTATTTTGATTATTTCAGTATTAAACTAAAATAATTATATTTGTGGAGTTGGTGAATTTTGATGTTTGATTATATCCAATGTAATGTAGTAGTGAACTAAAGAAAATTTCATCATATATCAATATTTAGTTGAAATTATCTATTCATATATCAATATTTAGTTGAAATTATCTATGTCTGTATTAGTGGAGTTGTATGCATTTTGAAGAGAGTATTGAGGCTCACAAAATATTAAAAAAAATGAATATTTTTAATGGAGAATTTAAAATGAAAGTTAAATGTGGTTCTTAGCCAAAACAATGAATGTTAACCTAAAAGACAGTTTATTATCTTAATTTTGCATGGTTCTATGTACACAAAGATGGTCAATATTGAGAGACATCAAAATATGTTTAGAAAATACATTAAATTTTGTGTACAAAACTTAAACGAAACAAAATTTATATGATCCGGCCTAATTGAAATAATCCACTAAATAAATTATAAAAGTTTGCTCTTCTTTTCAGTTGGACATGATAGGACTATATCAAAGGTCAAGAGGCAAATGTTTGTTTGGAGTTATCAATGTTTCCAATGGATTGTAGAAGTTAGGAGATTGTCATTAGCTGACAAGGGTTAGAAAATCACTTTTAAGCAATGGTGGTTAGGTGATAAGAAATTAGTGGCATTTTGTAAGTGTGACAATACTTAACAAATATTTAAGCTAACAACAAATGTTAAAAGACCGAACTTTTACTAGATACTAGTGTTGCTAATGGATGTTGGAAGTTAGAAGATAGTGTTAGGTGTTGAGTGTTGGGCAACCAAGATCATGTAATATGAGTAGGCGATGACAGTCAAACGATAGTGATTAAGCAATGATACACAAGGCCACAACAACCATATATGATGGTAGTCAGGCATCAAAACTAACAACAACATTCAAGTGGTGATGATCATGCGACATCAATTTATCTTGATTATAAATTTATTTCAATTGATGTTTGAAAATTTATAAATTTTGTTTTAAAAAATTTTACTTCAAATATAACTTCAAGATTCAAGTTTTATTATATTTACTCTTTTAGTGATTTATTATTTGCCACCTATTTTCTTATGTCCAAATATATATCACCCAAAAATAATGAAATAAAAAATACATGCACTATGAAGGCTCAGTCTTGGTTCTTCATATTTTACCTCTTCTAATCATTTTTTTTAATAGTGTTTTAGGTCATATCATAATAATGCTTCGTGATCGAAATTGAGTATTAATTGAGTATACTTTTATTCTCAATTTATTTCGCCATTTTTTCAATTTTTAACTCTTCACAATGTAAATTTATTGTAAATCTATTATTATTTATAATAAAATATTTTTGTAAATTAGTTATAATTCTTAATAATGGATATTTCATGCAGCTCCCATCTTTAAGTTTTGTAACTCTTTTCATTCAATACTTGCAAATCCTCTTCATTATTCCATCTACAAATATCCACATATGGGCAAGAGCAAAACTCATGATTTTTTTATTGGCTCTAGTTCTCCAACAAAAGTGGTTTGACACTATTATGTATACGAAAACTAATTACCCTTCATCGGCTCTAGTTTTTCTATTTACGAAGATTTAATACTATTTTTTTCTTAGTTTCATTGTCTAATCAAGTTCTCCTTTTTAAACCGTTTTGATAATATCCATACACAAAATTATGAGGAAAACCTAATATTTTCAATCATTAAACTGTTTTGGTAATATCCATATACAAAATTATGAGTAAAACTTAATATTTTCAATCTTTATGGTAAGGTTCCAATCTTTTGTACAAATGGAGATTGTCAATCCTCATTTGGACCTAATGGAGCCTAGGCTATGAGGTGGGGGTAGTAGCCAAAGTACAAATTTCCTATGGGGTAGCTCTAATTTTCTCTAAAAGAGGTTAATTATTTTGGTTTAGATCAATTAAATCTAATGTGAGAGGACCTTTCATCTTATTTAAGGTTCTAATCTTTCTTAAATGGAGTTAATCATGCTAAAAGTTGGGTATATCTTAAGGAGAGGTAATATTTAATTGAGCACAGAGCTAAGTGCAGTGATGTAGATGATGATGAAACAACTCTTAAAAAATTTGTACTAAACCATATGATACCCAAACTTCTATATTTTTAGCAATTCATGCTTATTTTTAAGCTTCTCAAAAAATTATTAAAATTCCTATTTTTCTAAATGAATGTTCACTTTTTTAAAGTGTACTACTCCTAAAAAATTGTTTTTGTAAAATCTAGTCATTTAATTTCTAGAATAGTTTGACACTTGAATTGTGATATTTTTTATCTTTATTAAATTTTGGTAATCAAACGAATTATCATAAAATTTTTAAAATTTAACTGAATGTAGATAACATCTCTATCTACTTTTTTTTCATCCAAGACAAATAACTATTTGTAAAATAACTAATTTATGAATAGTAATTTTATTGAATGATATTTTATTTATGTCAACCTTCAAACTTTTCCTATCATCCATTTTCTTAATAGATTTATTCAAAGTTTTCTATAAGTACTCCTCTATTTTATGATTTTATTTTTAAAGAAAATTTCTTGAGGGATATTAGTCAATAGTTCTTGCCAATGTCATTGTACAAAAAATTAGCTGAAAAGAAAATTTAATGACCTATGTTGTTTTGTATTTGCTTCAAATTTAGTATACTTTATAGCTTTCATTTTTAAAGTTGAACTATAATTTAATATATATATATAAAGAAGTGTGCATACCGTGGCCTTTTGGTAAAGTAACATTTCTGAAGGTCGTCAGTTCTCTCAGGTCACGGGTTCAAATCCCCCCGTGTGACATACATACATGCATGCATGCATACATACATGCATGCACATCCATGCATGCACATACATCCAT
>NEWO01000322.1:362688-386238 GCA_003013225.1 Phalaenopsis aphrodite | reverse complement strand
AAGTTAAAAACTTTTCACATTTCCCTACTTGATTAAATGTTTATTATACTTGAAAAAGATTTTTCATAAAGTCTTACTTCTTTCTTTTCAAATAAAAATCAAAAGTCCTTAACATTCCCAAAAATATTATTTTCTTTCTTTTAAATAGTAAAACCAAAGTTTTATACTCATACTAAATATCTCAAATCCAGGATTAATCTTATTATTAAAATCTTTTAATTAAGTTTACTATATTAATTATAAACTCAAATATATAGTTATGTCAAGCTATATCAACATACCACAGGTTCTCTTTAAAAATATTTTGAAAATATATTTTACTTAGGACAAATAAGGTTTAGTTTTAAAAATTTTCTCCCTTCCCCAAACTAAAATTTTAAACTAGTTTAAGACAGTTAAGTCTATAATAAGCATGAAGAAAGAGAAAATTTTAAATTTTCTAAATAGGAGAACAATACAGGTACAATAAAAATAAGTGTTGAGTAGTAGACAATTTAAATTAAAAACATATATATCATGAAAATTTGCAATGTAAAAGACTACTCTAACACATATCCACTTCTAATCAAAAAGAGTAACAAAAGTAGCAGTGAAAATAAAAGTACAGAGCAACAAAACATACATAAACAGTCCAATATGAGAAAGATCTAAAAATCATAACTACTACAGAATAGAAAATAAAGTATAATCCTCTTTCTCATCATCATCATCAAAACTAAAGGAGATATCTTCATCCATAGATTTTTGACTCTCAAAAGGTGTAAATCGAGGGCATGTAGAAAATTCAATAGATGATCTCCCTTCATGAATTTCACTAATGCCTCATCATAATCAGCATCATAGTTACTCTACTTTCTAAAAAAATCTTCCATATGATCAAATTTATTTTCCATACCTTTGATACAACACTGCAAAAAAAACATATCATTTTGGTGTTCTAAATATCTCTCAGTCAACACATTCTAGAACCCAGATGGAAGTTCTAGAAGTAGAACGCCTAAAAGTAGAAGCAGAAGGTGCACCTTGAACTCTATCTCTAGGTCGTCTGTACAAATTAACATTAGCCTTCACAATGGGCTTAAGTGGATTCAACTGCTCTTCTCAATGTTCAAACTTTACTCCAAAGTCTTTGCAAATAGTAAATATCAAAGATGGAAATCCAAGGCCTGAAGTAGTAGTAGCTCTCGCAGAAGAAAAATAAGAGAGCCCACATTTATAGGTTTCCTCTCTTGAATGCAGTAATTTAGTATGGCTCCTTCTCTAGTCACTTCACTTAAATGATTTGAAGGAAGAAGACGAGCAGAAATAAAATAATGCCATGCCATTGAAGTGGCATTAAGCTTGGAAGAAGAAAAATTTACCTTAAGATCATTTCAAATCTTCCAGGCTCCGCATCCATCAGTCAAATATGTCACAATCTGATCCAAATCTACCTCAAAGGTGTATACTCAGAATAGAAACAATCAATTGTAGGTGACATAACATATATCACATTAATCCTCTCATCAGTAAACTCCACTCCTCTTCCTCGAACAAACACATCGTCATCATCTGCTTCAAGTAAGTTTGCTTAAAATTCTGGAACCACAAGCTCCCCCAGATCTATAAATACTTTGCTCCGAAATAAATTTTCTCGAAGAGGCAAATTAGTTATAATGAATTTGTGCATTAAAGTTGAAAATTTTGGAATTTTCATAGAATTCATTTCCCCTTCCTCACTTTGTCTTCGGAGCCATCTAAAATAAATTTGAAGAAAAATTTTGACAAATTTTAAAATTAAGATACAAGGATTTCTACAAGCTTTTTCATACCAACAAAGCTTAGATCCATGGATTTTTTACCACTAAATCAAATATTTTTGCTTATTTTTGGTCTCTACTTAATGTATGAAAATTCATCGTGAAATCACAAAATAACTATTCTAATATGTAGAACTAACCTTGAGAAGATGAAATCGTGTATTTTTTAGCCAAGAAACTTGAAGATTGGAGCTCTATGAAGCACCCTAGGGCAATTTTTTGTGAAAAAGAGGAAGAAGAAGGAGCTTGGGCGTCAATAATGGGCAAAAATTTTGAGTTTCGGACAGTTCAGTCAAGTTGTGCAGATGGCCTGACACTTAGGCACCAGACCCTAAATTTTTATTTCCTTGGCTCTTAAGTATATCACAATATGATGAAGCTTTTTAAATCAAAATCTCTCATTAATTTAACATCACACCTCATGTTTTTCCCAACATCTTCTATCTTCCAATTTTTAATTTGAATTTAATTCTAGCATTCTAACACAGGGTTTACACAAACATAACTTTCAAACAATAACACAATATCACACACAAACATAATCAAGCAAACCAACACAAGCAAACTAACACACAATCAACAAGTTAAAGTAGCACACATAACACATCCTTTATTAAAGTAAACACAAACACGAAACACTCTAGAATCCTATTCTAATGATCAATCCATGTTGATTTTATTCTCGTAACCCTTCTCACATTCCAAATATCTATGATAAAATGTGTAGAAGACAGGGGCACGAGGAAATTCCATAGCCATCTTTTTATCAATCGATTTGTTCTTGTTATACATGGATAACTAATAATCTCGATAACTAGCTAAGTGGTCTGATTGAAGTTTCATCTGCCATTTTAAGTGCTCATACTGGTGATACGACTCATGCAACTTGTTGTGTAGATTGGAAAGCACCTGTTCAATCTTTCCCAACTTGCTCGTCACCTTTTCCAAACTCAGTGCTAAGAACCCATTGAAATAGGTTTGAGCTTCATTGTGCAAAAAACTTATTTTTAATGGAAATTTCATTCTCTCTATTCTCCATGGAAGCATGTACGATCTCAGAACTTTTCTAAAGTCTTTTCTCTGTAAAAAACTTCAAAGGTATGAAGATTAGGGACGAAGGCTAGGCAGTTTTTTAGAGAATACATGGAGAAAAATTGCGTGGGGGTGGTTTTCCCATGGTCAGAAACTGTGGCGCCTAGGCGCAGGTTTCTGGCGTCCAGGTGCTTGCTTCACAAGACTTTGGCGGTTAGGCGCCAATTTTTAATGCATAGGCGCCAGTGTCCTAGTGAACACTGATTCGTCCATTGTCAAATTTCTTCCATTTCCAATCATGTTTAGTAATTTAAATAGTGTTTAAAAAGTGCCACTAAAGCAAAGGAAAGTCACGATAATGCAACAATAACAAATATAAATCAAATCACACAAATAGATTATGGGTTGCATCCCACAAAGCGTTTGGTTTAACATTGTCTGCCCAACGTATTCAAATGTTTTACTTGGATAGCCCGACATTAAATTTTCTTTATAATAAGGTTTGTTTTCTCCAATGTAAGGTTTCAACCTATGTCCATTTACTTTAATTATAAGTTCAGTTTTTGGATCTTTAATCTCCATAACCCCATAAGAATAAACTTTTGTCATAATAATGGCCCCATCCATCTGAACTTAAGTTTTCAGAAAAACAATTTCAATCGTGTATTGTATAATAAAACTTCTTGTCCAGGCTTAAAACTCTTCCTTGAAATCTTTTGATCATGTCAAATTGTCTTCTTTTCTTAATAAATTTTAGTATTTTCGTAAGAATCATTCTTAATTTTCTCGAGCTCTTTTAATTGCAATAATCATTTTTCTCTAGCATCGTTTAAATTATAATTAAATTCTTTTATCGCTCAATAAGCATTATGCTCTAACTCAACTGGTAAATGACAAGCTTTTTCAAATATGATCCTATATGGAGAAATTGCTATAGGAGTTTTATAAGCAGTTTTATAAGCCCATAATGCAGAATCAGGTCTATCTGACCAATCAGTTCTTTTTGGATTTGTAGTTTTCTCCAAAATTATTTTGATTTCACGATTTGATACTTCTGCAAATCCACTATCCTAAGGGTGATAAACTCTGACAATTCTATTTTTAATGCCATATTTTCTAAGTAATGTGTCCATTCTAAAATTCTTAAAATAACTTCCTCCATCAGTAATGATCACACTTGACATTCCAAATATAGTAAAAATATTTTTGTTTAGAAATTTTGAAACACTCAGAGCATTATAATGAGGCAAGGCTATTGTTTCAATCCATTTAGACATATAATCCCCAACTAATAAGATATATATCTTTCTTAAAGATGGTACAAATGGTCCCATAATATCTAAACCCCATACATAAAAAAATTCAACTTCTTAAGTAAAATTTAGGGGCATTTCATCTCTTTTAGAAATATTTCCTACTCTCTTACATCGATCACAAGTTTTCACATAATTATTAACATCCTTGAACCATGTAAGCCAATAAAATACAGTGAAAAATTTTAAATGCAGTCTTATCTATTCCAAAGTGTCCCCCAAATTCAAATTTATGACATTTTTGTATAATTTCTAGGGTTTCATTAATTGGTGCACATCTTTGAATGACAGAATCACGACATCTTTTATATATTTCCAAAGTGTCCCCTAAGTAATTAAACCTTGCATCATACATAAATTTCTTTTTCTGGTGGCTTGTTGGTCTCTATGGTAGAATATCACTAACTAAGTAGTTAACTATATCTGCATACCACGGTAAATGCCATTCAGCAACAGGATAGAGTTGTTCATCAGGAAAATTCTCATTTATGTTATCCTCATTGTTCTTTTCATTTTCATGTTCAAGTCTTGACAGATGATCAAAAAATTGATTATCAGATCCTTTCCTATCCACTATCCCAAAATCAAATTCTTGCAAAAGTAGGACACATCTGATTAATCTTGGTTTTGCATCCTTTTTTGACATAAGATATTTAATAGCGGAATGATCAGTATGCAGAATGCATTTAGCTCCAAGTAAATATGATCTAAATTTATCAAAAGAATAAACTATTGCCAACACTCTTTTTCAGTTGTTGTGTAGTTAATTTGAGCTTCATTAAGAGTTTTGCTAGCATAATATATAACTTTAAAAGTCTTATCATATTTTTTCTTAAAACGACTCCAATAGCGTAATCACTCACATCATACATTAATTCAAACAGTTTTTCCCAGTCAGGTGAAACAATGATAGGTGCAGTAATTAAATTTTTCTTTAATAAATTGAAAGCTTTAATAAAATCATCATTAAAATTAAACTTAGTATCTTTCTTCCAAAAGATGGCTTAAAGGCCTAGCAATTCTAGAAAATTCTTTAATATACCTCGTATAAAATCCAGCATGTTCTAGAAACTTCTTACAACAGTTACTGAATTAGGAGGTTGTAATTTAGCAATAATTTGAATTTTTGCTTCATTAACTTTCATTCCATTTTTAGAAATTTTATGTCCTAATGCAGTCCCTCCTGTGACCATGAATTAACATTTTTCCCAATTGAGAACTAAATTTGTCTCTTCACAGTGCTTTAAAACCCTTGCTAAATGATCTAAGCATGAATCAAAAGAGTTTCCAAAAACAAAGAAATCATCCATAAACACATCAATTCCTTTCTCAATTAAGTCACAGAAAATATACAACATACACCTTTAAAAAGTTACAGATTTTTATACATAATGTGGAATTGAATACGACTAACCCATGCAGTATCAGATAGAAGATAAATAATCCCAGCATCTAACCACTTTAATTTTTTTTCTTAGCATTTCTTTCATCATAGGATTTAATATTCTTTGAGGATCAGCCCCAAGATTATATTTATCTTCCATTAAAATTCCGTGCATACATATTGAATGATTGATTCCTTTAATATCTGCTAATGTCCAACCAAAATATTTTTTTATAATTTCTCAATGTCTCCAATAATTTTTATTCCTAGTCTTTAGTTAAATCTAAGGATAGTATAACATGTAAAGTTGATGAATTTACTAATAATGCATACTTTAAATGCGTAGGAAATATTTTCATCACAAGTTTAGGAGGTTTTTCAATTCAAGGAATTAGAGATTTATTATTTTCAGTAGTATCCAAAATCTCATATTCTAAGAACATAATTTGTATCCTCAACATTTATCTCTAATGATTTTTCTTTAAAATCACTTTAGATTCATTATCTATTCCTTCCTAATCTCATATCACTTCAATTTTTTCCTCAGAAATGACTTCACA
Source organism: Phalaenopsis aphrodite (assembly GCA_003013225.1). Lineage (NCBI taxonomy): Eukaryota > Viridiplantae > Streptophyta > Magnoliopsida > Asparagales > Orchidaceae > Phalaenopsis > Phalaenopsis aphrodite. The sequence goes on along the minus strand of NEWO01000322.1, from coordinate 380,150 downwards.
TTTTTCTTGCTAATGTTTAGCAATCATATAATCCATAATAACAATCATATAACATTTTTCTTTATCATGATTCCTCATTGAATTTAAAACATTAAATGTTACTTCCTAGTCATTAAGTCTCACAGTCAACTCTTCTGCACATCAATCATAACACGTCTGGTAGCAAGAAAATGTCTGTCCAAAATAATTGGAATTTTTTTATCTTCTTCCATATCGAGCACAATGAAATCCACATGGAAGATAAATTTATCCACCTTAACAAGTACATCTTCATAACCCCTTCAGGATAAGTAATAGATCGATCAACTAACTGAAGGGTTACAACGGTGGGATAAATTTCTCCTAAGTCTAACTTTCAAAAAAATGGATAAAGGCATGAGATTAATGCTAGCTCCCAAATTGCATAAGGCTTTTTCATAAAATTTCTCTCCAATTGCACAGGGTATTGTGAAGCTACCAGGGTCTTTAAACTTTTGAGGAAGCTTCTTTTGAATTATTTCACTACATTCTTCACTCAGTGCAACAGTCTAATAAGCTTCAAACTTTCACTTCTTGTTTAATATATCTTTCATAAATTTTGCATAGCTCAACATTTGTTCCAAAGCTTCTGCAAATAGAGTATTGATTGTAAGATTCTTAAATATCTCAAAAAATTTTGAAAATTGTTGATCAAGCTTTTGATGTCTAAGTCTTTGAGAAAAAGGGGGTGGTGGTCTTTCTAAATCATTTTTAGTTGTAGAGACAGATCGTTCCTGGCCTTTAGAAATAGTTTCTTTAAGTTCATAAATCTCTCTCTCAACTTCAATCTTTTTTTTTTTACTTGAAACTTTTAGTTCCTTTCCACTACTAAGTTGAATAGCTTTAATTTATTCTTGTTCTGTTCTTTTGTCTTTAGGATTTATTTCAACATTACTAGGATGTTGAACTCACTTTTGGTTGAGGTATAGTTTCCTCCTTAGTAGCCTAGTGGTCTAGCCATATGACGTTTCTGTTAACTATTCCTAGAGGACTAGTAAAGGAACCCTCACAATTAGAAACTCTAAACTCTTCTTTGCTAAATTTGAAGTTCCACATATTAGTCCTAACCTCTAACATTTAGTAGGTGGGGTCAGTATAGAGGAGCTCAAAGGGAGTCCCCATATGACTGTTTGACCTTAGGGTGGACAGTGTAGCCTTGGTCAGTTTCACACACACACACACACACACACACTTGATTCTCCTCACTTACACTCACAACCTCAGGTTTTAGTCAAATATTCTTAGTTGGTCCCTTAACTTTTTTGAAAACTCAAGTAGATGGTCCCCTATGCCACTAGCTCTAGACTAGGGTTTAGCTGAGACCAGTACATTGAGGACCCAAATTAGGGAGTTATATTGCTCCATGACTTAAGTAGGGTGGTTGGGTAGTTGGCAACCCCAATCCTACCAAAATACCCAATTTAGTATTTTACCCCCAAAAACTACCCTAATTTACCAAACTACCATTGAAACCCCAATTTTGACCAAAATCCTAAAAAATTACCCAAAATACCCAACTTTGTTCAAAAATCATTTCAAACCATTTGAAACGGCCAAAATTGCCCAAAACACCCCCAAAATTTTCAAAATTACCAAAATACCTCTGATGTTTCCAAAATTACCAAAACCCAAACTATCCCAAAACCTTCAAAATCATTTTAAATGTCCCCAAAACCAATTTAAACCACTCTATTGAGCCCAATTTGACCAATTTTGACCAAAAGCCCCAAATTGCCCTTAAAAGTCCAATTACCTCAATTCACCACCAATTTGATCCCAATTTTCCACAATTTCAATTATAAACTCAACTTCATCATACTTACAGTTGATTGAAACCAAATCCAAGCCCAATTGGATCCAAATTTAAGCTCAATTTCGATCTCAATCCCAAAATCCCCAATTTGATCCTAAGCAAAAATTTGACTAAATTGAACCCCCAAACCTATCCAATTACCCCAATTGTGAATCGTAATCTATTTACAACACTTCCTCACATCAAATTGAATATGCATATGGCCTTGGTCAAGTCCCAATTTCACTCAAATTCAATTTAGACCAAAACTCGCAATTTTGCCTCAAACTTCAAATTCCACCAAATTGAACTTCATAACCCCAAAATTTCCACTCAATTAATATTCAAAACTCTTCATGGCAATCCCTTGGAGCAATTTGAACCATCAATTAGGTCTAACCAAAGCCTTAGCCCAATTCAAACCTAAGGGTGGCCCAAATGCACCAAAATTGGCCATGAGCCAAAATCCATCAAATTGAGCTTCCAAATTAGCTCAAAATCACTCAATCCTTTTTCAAAAATATTCATGACAATCATCTTAGTTAAGTTGCTCAATCAATTGGACCTAATCCAAGCTCGAGCCCAAGTCTAGTCCAAGTTGAACCCAAAATGCCCAAAATTGAACCCATGCACCAAAGTTGACCAAACCAAACCAAACAGATCAAACCAAAGCCACCACAACCACTATTTTGAGTCTAGTGACTATACTAGACCCACCTAGGACATCCTGTATGAGCTATGGACCAATGGTCCCTCAATGTAATGGATCTCCTCCCATATTTGTTTTAAACCAAGATATCTTTGCCATCAACCTTAACCATTTAGAGTTAATCATCATTAACCCTCTCCCGGCTCCCCTGACTTCTCTAACCACCACCCCTAAACCTGTTGGCTGGCCTAGTGGTCGAAAAACCTCAAAACAAGAGCCACCCTCCAAAATCCAAACCAAAATTCACCCATCCAATTTGATTCATCCCTATTGGTTGACTGCACTCTTCCGCCCTCCACATAGGCAACCAAGTGAACTTGAATTGAAGCCCTAAAACAACCTCCTCCACGACCAAAGGAGAGGATAATCAAAAACTAAACAAAACTCTGCCAAAATCTCACCTCACCTCCTTGCAACATAGATAAACTCATCCGCACCAATCTCAAGCCCTAACTCCCTCTGCCTGAGTTCAATTTTTTAGCTCAAAACTAGGTTAATTCCGACCACATTTCTCCACACCTCCATAGTCCACCAAAATCAAATTAATTGTGCCCACACCATCCCCAGACTGAGAGGAGTTTATCCCTCACAAAAGCCCCATCACAGAGAGCCTCTAACCTAGCTTAAGGCCAACACCTGAAAACCACTTTGGTCAAAATCATACCTAGGCAATTCACCACAGGCCAACAATTCATCTGGAGGCTTGTTGGACTCCTTTAAAGCTTATCCAACTATCTGATTGAGGCCAGATCTCTCAGACAAAGGTATTGAACTCTCCCATCAATCCAAGCTTAATTTGGTTCTCCATGCATATATATTGTATTTCATGCTCGATCAACGATATAAATAGGTTCATCTTGGGTAAATCAAGGTGTAGGAACAAACCCAAAGTGATTTGGTTAAGTCTAGCTCGATATCTTAAGGTTTGAAGTTGAACGTCTTATGGGTTAGGTTAATTAGGGACGATGACGAAGAGTTGTCCGATTGCGTGTGTATTGGATGGACAGACGAGATCAAGCTGGACGAACTCTTGGTACGCAAACCGCTGGCTGATGAGGCGGCTACGTGGCTGGTAGTGCCGGATCAGAGAGCGCCGCGTGTAAAGCTTGATGCGTCGTAGGTTGATGCGGCAGCTGAGTTGGATAAGTAGAAAAATAGGAATTTTTTAATTTAATTTAATGCCAAAACTTCAAAAATTCATAACTTTGCATAAATAAATCACAAAAATAAAATAAAAATACTCTTTTGCTCGGCGAATATAGGAGAATAACGTGGACCAAAAATAAAAAATTATTTATTTAGTCTCTGATTTTTAATTAATTAAATAGCCTCTGAGGTATTAATTGATTAAATGTTATTTATCAAAGCTTGAAACTTTGGGGTTTATTCAACATGACAGAGGTGATGTTCTCTGATTTTTTCAATATCAAAGAGCATCTCTATACATGTAACCCTAATTTCCAAGATTAGATGGTTATTTTGCCTTAAATTAATTGTACAAATTAAAATATCGCTTGAAAAATTATTGGATGAATTTTAGTAGGTTCCCTATGGTTAGGGAAGCTTGGGAAAAATATCATGATAATTTGAATAATTTTGTATATTTTTATAGCTAGCTAAATGCCTAAAACTTGTATTAATTTATTTTATGTTATCGTGTTAAGAAAAAATATAATAGGATGGTTATTATGGATTATATGATTGCTAAACTTTACCAAAGAAATTTAATGTTTTCTTCAACAGGTTTTAACAATACATCTGGCTAATTTGTAAAGTAAATGAAAGACCGGTAAAAATATCATCACAATTTTTAGGAATAAAAGAAGTTTTAAACAAAATTAAAATCACTCACTTAATTACTTCATATTGCAAGGAGAAAGAAATAAAACAGCTCACGAAGCATGGGGATAACAAAATAAAATATATTTATAAAACTCCAATCAAAATTACAAAATTTGAAGACAAAGATACAAATACTTATCTGGAATATTCCCCCAAGCACTCCTTTGAAGTTCTCTAACTTCTCTAACTCGAACAACACTTATATGAGTCTCAAACTTCCGGAATTACCAAGGGTTCCCAGGGAAACTTTTTCCCCCCTTTTGGTTTTTTTTGGTTTGGCTTTTTTTGGCCATTTGGATTTATTTCTTTTTTTTGGGGTTTCAAAATTGCCCAGGGTTTGTTTCGGCCTTTTTTTCAAATTTCGTTTTCTTTTATTGATTTTTTTGGAAATAATCGTGACGGCTAGGCTCCCAACTATTGCGCCTAGACGCCAGCCAATTTATGTATCTGACGCCTAGGCGCCAGTTCGGCTGGTTTGGTATTTTTCTTCAATTTAGCCAATTTTATTTCTTTTTTTCTGTATTTCTGCTCCTTTTTGCTCCTAAATTCTTTTACTTACACCGGCAACCAAAAACATAAAAATTCCCTTCATATAAGCATAATATCCTAAAAAATTGAGCATAAAAAGTACATAAAAAATAGATAATTTTAAAGTGAACCACACATGTACCTTAACAATACCTCTAATATTTCAAGTCAAAAAGTTAAAAATTATTTTTGGAACCTTTCCCCATAGTCACCTTAAGAGGAGTTCCACATTCAAGTATAACAAGAATTCCAACTGAAGAGGTCACTTCATAATTATGCATGGCGTTAGGATCCATATAATTCAACTGTATGTGACGTACTTCCTTTTTGGATTTTCAAACATACCAATCCTCTTCAAGAACGAACTTAGGGGTCATCATTTCCTCTTCCGTAGGAACCCCCAAAATGAGATCTTTTTATGTTGATTGTAAAGGTATGTCAATAAAGTTATTATTGGGATTGCTACTCATCTCAACCTCCTCCACATGATAACATCAGGTTGAATATCCTCCTCTGCCCTAGGTAAGACATCCTCAATACTAGTAACTATCTCCATATTGATACCCCCATACTCCGGGGTTGTTTCTTCCTGAATTATTTTTCTGTCTCCAGCAAAATCTATTGCATCTTCTTGCAACCTCCCCTTATTAATGTTTGTTTTTAAGTAGCCATTTGTTGACTAAGTTCCAGATGGTCAACGAAAAATTTTTCAACTTTTGACCATATATCCGGCATTTAACACTATATTTTAGTTTGTATTCAACCTCAACCTTATACCATTAGCCTATATTTTGTGTCGCAAGCCGCACTTCCTCCGGCATGGGCAGGGGTAATACAACACTCAACCCTAATTCCCGAGGCGGAGAGCCTACTCATGTTATATGTAACCAAATCCAACTTCATAGGTCTACCAAAGATAGCCCCAACCGAATATAAAACCTGTTGATCATAATAATGTAATCTTAAGCCAGGAAAAGTAATCTAAAGGAGAATGATAGGTAATTGACTTGGTGGAGATTTGAGAAAAAGCCATAAGATGTACGACTGAGAACACGTATGCACATTTTAGTTGACAAATACAACAATCTGCCAAAACTATATTTTTATTTTGTCCGAATCGAAAGCATTGCTCTTCAAAATAGATCTATTTTACCTGTCCTGGTCCAGGCAAGCAAAATCGAGACTACTATTTCCAAACCATGGCAAGCATTGCCTTTCTTTTATTAGTCACATAATTACCGCTGAAGTACACAAAATCTTCAGAACCTACAGCGCATTAAGCCATTTCCTGAAACCAAAAATTAGAAAATCTGCTCCGACATTCATCGATCTCAATTTTCACCAACAAATCGTCATCATATCGTCTTCCCCTTCTCGCGAGGAACGTTAAATTAGCTTCAAATATCAATGGCGGCAACTCGAACCTTCGCTTTAGTGATTCTCCTCGTCGTGCTTCTCAAGACGCCAGCAGAGGCTATCTGCAATGGTGGCTGTCCATTCAAGGGATTTTTCTCATCCATAGCTTGCTTCTATACTTGCTCCTCCTTCAGTGGCTTCGGCATTGAAGTCCGTCCACCCGATGGTGTGTTTGATTTTATTCTTTTGTTTCCATATTTTAATTAGGTTTCAAAGCGCCTGTCCATGCAAATATTATTCAAATAATTTTTTCTTAAAAAAAATCTTACACTTATAGGTGCTCCGATCAATATAATACTAAAAATGAGTTTTGATATTTTACTTTAAATTTTACTTGTCAATTAAAATTTCTCTTTTATTTTTGACACATTATTCATTAAAGTTAAGAAAATCTTATATTCTTCAACCCTATGAATTATGATTTTTTTCTCACATTCTCATGACATTTAAATTTTACCAATCATTACATGTTTTATTCAATTTGTACAATTGCTATGCAATTTTATAATTTTTAAAAATAAATAGAAAAATGTCTTTGAAACATGAACATATCATATGTTCAAGTCATGTTCATATCCTCGTGTTCATAGCGACATATCATAGCACATGAGTGACTATTAATTCTAGAAGAACTTCCCATCATATTAGTAGACTTATGATATTCTGCACTGATCCTTGAGTATTAACTCTCATTTATTTTTTACTCAATAAAAATAAAATAAAATGATGCCTAGAAAAGCATAAAAAAGTAACATTTTTTATTAATAATATCTCAAACACTTTCACAACAAATTAGATGATCAACACTAGAGATTAGGTAGAGAAATAAGAAATTTAATGGAGGGTATTTTTTATATAATGAAGAATTTGAAGGAAAGCCACATAGCAATAAATTTGAGGGGAAAGAAGCTACAACTATGATGCATTGACATATTAGAATAAATGGCCTTATGATATATTTCTATATTATTGATGTTGAGTAGGACTTGGCAGAAGCATCCCATCCGTATAATTTAGATAAATATGTGGTTTCAGAGGAGTAGAGCCAAGCTTCAAATAAATGATGATCACAAGAGTAAGAAAATTAGAAACAAACTTGACTTGTAAGAAATAAGCAGATAAGGCCATATAAATTTTAAAACCAAACAAGTAATGTTAGTATATTATAACTTTCAGCTCCATAAAATAATGATGATTTTCTTATGAGTAAAATCTTCATCGTTATCTTTATTTGAAATATATTATATCCATGCTATAAAAAAGAAGCAAGAAAGATTTAGAAGGGTAACAAAATAAAAAATTAAAGTGCAATACATGTGTATGTAAGAATATGAATTCTTATGCTAAACCTTATGACAAATTCATAATGAGCTTCATAGACTAATATGACGTGATGATCGATGCACTCACATGACTAAAATAAATTTATTTGTAAGTGTATTATACCATAGAGAGAAGTGTAGTATTATTTAAATTAAATATGCAAATTATTTTTAAAATTGTTGGATTGGAGCAATTATGCAAATTAAACTTAAAATTAAAGTGCAAGAGTAACTACTATGACTAACTATAAATAAGCTCTAACAAAAGGAAAATCAAGTAGAGAAATATTGAGGGGTCAGATTTATAATATGATGATTTGATTGATTGATAACAAAATTAGATATTAATTTTGGTTTAACGGTATTGAGGTTCAAATAGAATTAATAGTTATCTTTCTCTCATAAGCCTACAATTTTTTCCCTCTTGCATAGCCTATCTATCTCTCTGCGATACATTCATTGTGAGGGATCACATTGATGCTCTTAAGATCTCAACAATGATTACATCACAATTATCTCCAACCTATGATGCATCCATAATGGTGTTTTGGCCTAGGGACAGTCCATTCTCTATCTGTACGAAAAGTTTTAATTGATTGATTACCCAAAGTTTTGAGGAAATATTATTTTGGTTGGTTAAAAGATTTATGTATTCATTATCAGTCATGATGTGCAATGTATTCCATTTCACTATTATGAGCACTTTTCAGTCCATTTGATGTATAGTTGTGTGGCTTGGTTTGGAGCATAGAGATCACAAGTGTGCTTGACATTATTTTCACATAGCTCAAGAAGCTCACATGCCACATAGTAGATTTTCCACAACATGCCCCATATATATTAATCAATGTCATAAGTAATTAATATTTTATGTTGCAAAGCTATTAATTGTGCTCACATTTAATTTGACATAGGTTGGGATTGTTATGAACAATTATTTATTTCTTTTAGAAGGTCCTATTTCTATGAAGGTGATAACTCTCACTACTTTTTATCTCAACAAATGATTGCTCTTTTTTTCTTAGTTTTGAGAATACCCAACTCATAATCTATCTTTCTATCGTAGCACTTATTAGTTGTTATTAATCTTCTTTCAGGTTAAGTTCTTAAAATAACTAAATAAAAATCAACAACAAGAAAAAAAATGAAAATTATAATAGATCTTAATAAAAATGGAAGATAAAATGATTTTTTTTAGTTAATACATTCACCAAGAAAATTGTAGTCTAATAATCATAAATACAAAAAAAAAAAAAAAACAAAACAAGCACCCTCTCAATGCTAATAGAACCAAAGTGACTTGTAAGAAATTTAAAATAAAAGAAATTAATAAAACTAAAATAGAAAATGAACTTCATAGTAATTTTGAGCTAGTCATCCTCTTTATCTTTTTCTTCATATATGCGCAACTAAGAATATTATAGTGATAATAAGAAGGAATATTGTACAAGCTAGAACTACGAAGTCAGTTATTAAACAAATTAGGTAAAAAAAAAATGAAATTGGGCAACATAAGTGCAATGTTGCTGGCTAGTCTCCATCAAACACTACATGTTGGCATCTATTTGATGTTACACACGATGCTACCTTCACTCTATCTAAACTAGCCAACTACTTAAGCCCACATAATGAATCCTTTATTCCCATAAATTATTTATTTCCATATATTAAATAATGATAGTTTCTAGAGATTTCTCATGTTTTAGTGCTTGTGTCATTTCCTCTTCTTTTAGCTCCATTTGGTGGTGCTAAGTAGAATGGGGTACCTTTTAATGAATATTAATATTCACAACTGATGAATTTTGGTAGATAACTTCTCTTAATGTGTTAATTAGGACCCCACGTTATATACCCAAGCCATGTATAAGGATGGGGTAGCAAATCCCCAAATTTGTGGTAGCTTTAGCTATCTAAAATATATTACTATAAAATAGAGTTAATTATCTCTTGGAGCAAAAAAGTTGACAAAATGACCCTCTTCCACCTAGTGCTTGAGAGCATAGAGGATCTCATCATACTCAAGACCTTAAAGAAAGTGGAGTACATGTTTGAAGGAATGTTCGATAATCCTTAAAAATCATTAATCTCAGGGCTATTTAATGGAACCTACTTACCTCACACAAAGCACTATCATCCATGTTCTGTGTGATATTAACATGGAACACTCACACTATAGTGATGAAGGCAAACTCAAGCTATGTTTTAAATGTCTGCCATCCTTTAAATACGAGCAAAGATAAGGCTACAGTATAAAATTCCTAAAACCTCTTCCACTGACTCCCAACTTCGATGAGAACATCTTTTTTTGTAAGATTATGATGTCTCATACGAGCAAAACTTTCGGGGTTGTATGTCATGCCAAGCTAGTCGTGGCATCAGAATTTCTGGTGTCCTTCAACATGATAAAATCTAAAGAAAAGCTGGCAAATAGAGAGCTTAAGGGGTTGAGAGCATTTAGGTTATGAAGCTAATTTCCACTCCCAACCTCTCCTTATGTAGTTACTCCAACAAACCCAAGCTTTTTTCATTTTACCTCTACACCCTTTTTCCATTTATTATGTATTTGATATAACTCCAATATTAGTAGATGCTTATTCCTTGTTTTTATCATGTAATTAAAAATCCAAGCTTAGTCTCATGAAATAAAACTAATGCCTAATCATTAGGTACATTTATCAAATGCATCCTCTATATTTATGGTAGAAATAATAATTCTTATGTGCTTGGGTCCAACATTTTGTCATTAGGCATAATTTTATTATTATAATATGCATCCCAATAATTTGTGGGTTAATGTAAGTGCAAGTATAATGGCTTCTAGGTGCAAACTCTGGTGCTTTGATGAAAAAATTGTTTATTATTTTTGATGCCCCTTAACCTTTGCAATGTCTATTATCTAGCAAAATATAATAAATTATAAGACATAGACAAATAAAAAATTTACAAAGAAATTATGATACTGTTATAATTAATTACTAGTAAAAATGTTGGATTGCCTTATAATAAGTACTTAATTTAACGTCCCTTAGCCCAAGATGGAATGGTTCCTAAAGTCACATCTTCTCTAAAAGTGATGGCTACACTTCTTTAAATAAACTAATCAAGAACTCAGTAAAGTACATCTTATGCATCCTCACTTTTACAGTCAATTTTATATGTCCAACTACTGGTGGCCCATTTTATACCCTCTTCTTTGATTTGCTTCATGGAGCCGCTTTTCACCATTTTAAAAATATTCTATGATTGTTTCTACTTTCTTTTTTTTTTCTTTGTTAAAAAAATATTTTCTATTGATGTCTCCTTACAAGCTAAAACGGAGTTATAATTTTCCAATTTATGTTATAAATTTGGTCCTTTATAAAACTTAATGATTTCAATGTCATCATGTAACAAAGTTGGAGCTTTATTATCTAATATTTCTTTGTTATTTTTTCATAGCTAAGAATGAGTGACCTAAAATGGGATCAATAAGCCCCTGATCTTCCATGTCAAGAATCATAAATTCTATTAATAAGATGAATTTTTGTACTTTCACCATTACATTCACAATTATACTTTTAGGTTATTTGATTTAGCTATATGCAAGCTAAAGGGATAATGTGCTAAGGTTGACCTCTTCTAGCCCTAGCTTTTTATATATTGTCAATGGTAAGATATTTATGCTCACATAAATTACAATAATCTATTCTCTTGACACATAGAATGGTGAAGCTTTCTATATCTTGTCTCTTCTAAATGAGATTTTTTGCAATAAAATACAATACACCACGGCTAGTGCCACTATTTTTTAATTTTCTAATATTTTTCTCTTTATTCAATTAATTCTCCTTCATGAACTTCATATAGCTAAGTTTATAATAATACATAATCATAAAGTAATGTTTATATGTTGCATTTTTAAATGCTTCTAGAAAATTTTGAAATTTTTTATATAACATTTGCTTTCAAAATCTTGAGGTTAGCAGTGAAGTTTCTAGGAACAATGTGATGTCTCTTTTCATATTTAATTCCTTCCTCCTTTGTTACAGCCTCCTTATGTTGTTCTTCTTCTTTACCATCCACTAATTTGGGGACTTTTGACCAAATAATCTTCCATTAAATTTTTCTTCCTCATGGTAAACTTCAAATTCTAAAAACTATTAAAATATGTATCATATGGGAGCTTAGCAAAGTGTCTTTAAAATTTTTTCTAAGCAACTTGTGCAGGTCTCCTAGTAGTGAAAAGTTATTTAACGTATTTCTAGTACCACATCATGTCTTCTTCTTTTTTTGTGGTATTAAGGTGATTGAAAGCATCTAGCTAAGGGTAGCTAAGTGGTTTTTAAAAAATATCTACATGTTATATATTTAGTGAGTTCTTCTAAGAGAAGTTTTGGTGGTTCCTCTACCAAAAGTTGGAGGCAACATGATAAGGAGTTGCTAGTTATTTATTCCATACAAAATTCACTCCCTCCACATACAAATGTGTAAAATAAATATTATTCTATTTTTCTTTACTATACCTACTTCTTGCAAAGTGGTCATAATAGACCATAGATGTTTTAATAGTATTGCTTGTAAAGGAGCTTATCTTCTTTGATAGGAAAGTAGCCAATGTATTGAGCACATCAATGAGACCTGAATCATGAATAGTAGCTAATACCTTGTTCAATAATATTTGCTAATTGCCATTAATACTTAATCATAGTCATCATTTCCAGTAGATCAAAAAATGTAAATTAATCTTCAAGTTTTTTTCTATTATGGCATTTATAAGTGTCCTACTTGGATGCGCTAGTCCATCATAAAAGTTCTTAACTTACTTCCATAGTGGCAAAGGATGTAATATTAGCACTTTCTTACAACTTCTTTAAAAAATTCTTATGCATCATAAAGTGTCTCTCCCTTCATATAAATAAAATTTGATAACTTAATTTGTAGTCTACCAATTTTTGTTAAGTAAATGTACTTTAACAAAAATTTTTGAGCTAAGTCATCTAAGCTAGTGAATCGTTAGGGAGCTAATTCAAGTAACTCTTCACCATCTCCTTCAGTAAAATGAGGAAGAAGCATAATGTAATAGCATCTTCTGAGTCCTTGTTTTACTTAAATAAAAAAAAAAAGCACAAATTATTAACATTAGTTGAGTCCATTTTAGGCACCAGATGTCTATGTAGCATCATCTGAGTCATTGCTCTACTTAAATTAGTGGGGTATTTAACTAGAATAAAATTCTAAATCATGAAGATTGAGTCAATATTTTAAAAATTATTTGTAATTTATTACACATAAGTTAATTTAAATTTTTTGACATCTTTATCTCATTCTTAATCATCAAAATTTTCTATTATCAACATTTTTTACATGAGCAGACAACACCTATCATACATATTCAATTAGTAACTATGAGTTCATATCATATTTGATAACATAAATATTATAATAAACACAATTTTCTTCTAAATTTTAATTTTTAGTTTATTGTATTAAGCACTGATTAATTAATGCATTTGAAAATCATTGTTTGACATAACATAATGTGATTGAATTCCATGAATGTATTTTCTTGTTTTTTCTTGTTTTAAGGATACAATGCTTAAGAAAAGCCAAACTTAATGTGATGATGATCTATAAGATTTTAAAAAAAATCAATTATGACTTGAATAGATTAGTGAAATATAATTAACTAAACAAAATCTAGTTATTATTAAAAAATTATTCTTGCCATGTTTAAGCTAGAAAGTTTTATGTTTGCATGGTGCACTTGTTTATAAAAAATCATAAAGCTTGTTAGAATTAACATGAATTTTATTAAGTGCTTTCTTAGGATCAACATAGTATTAAGTATCTTTGATCTTTCGAAATGACCAATAAATTGACTTATGGGGCATATGTTATTACATAACAAAAAGAAAGGAGGGTATGTAGCATAAAGGTACATTTAAAAAGTTGTCGTATAAATAAAAAACTATAAGGAAAAGATACCATAAGGTTTTTCCACATATAAATATTGTCTACCTTTCATGGGGCATCACCTATCACAAATCATGGATGATTCATAATAAGCCTCTATATGATGTGAAAAGAATCTTGGAGAGCAAATTAGTAACACTTAGACATTGGATAAATGCACCATTAGTGAGAAGAAAGATGGCTAGTTGATAGAAATTTAGGAAGATTGATAATTATAACAAAATAATTATGTCAATCATAAATGTGAGATACCAATGTTGATTAAATACTAAGATTCTTCTATCTTTGTAGTTTTATCTTCCTTATTGTCTCTGTTTTTGATTGACATGAATATTCATAATAAAAATAAACTCCATGGATGTTTATTTCCATGAAAAACTATATGATTAATGTAACTCATAATTTTTATTAGAAGTGAAATGGAATTATTATATGACACGAGATTCATAAGAATATTAATATTATTATACTACAAAACTTTTAGAAAATAGATTTAAAATAGTCTCATAAAATAATTATTTTTAATGTTATAAAGGAGTGAACCTCTTAAATGAGGGTTGAATGATTTCAAATCTCATCCTTACATCAAAACTACAAAAAATGTCAAAGTAATATCATTGCATCATTGTATGAATTATATAAAACTATTACCCTTGTGATGTTATATTCATAAGACATGCCTTGTTAAATTAATTTAATGAATTTAATATATATCATTTCATAAAATTTTTATTGAATGCTTACTTTGAATGTGAATAATATTGATATTAAGCTTATCTCACAAATCTCATACTCCAGATGCTGGGCCAAAACAAGGCAAGGTTGGCAAACAACATGGTGGGCATCGTGCAAGAGGATTCAAGAAGAATGGATAGTTGTTAGCATTTACTGCATGTTGTTTTATACTTCTTTTTTCCTTATTTGGCCCTACTTATAAAGCTTAGTTAGCAAGTGAGTTTTTATTCATAAATAAAATTAATATAAAATATTCTTTATTGAAAGAGGAAAGAGATAATATGACACTAGTTTTTTCATTTATAAAATTTATAAAAAGAAAAAGAAAAAAAATACCAAGTGATTTAGAAAATTTAGTTTTAACAAAATTAGTATGACATACCAAAAAAAGTAAAATTATTCAATTTTTAGTGTTAAAAATCAAACTAGAGATGCTGAGTCAAAACTTTATGAAAGAGAGAGATGTGTTCTAAGGTGTACAATGTTGTAACAAATTAATAGATGGATCAAAAATTAGATCAAGAAATAAGGACGTGGAGCTTAATCATGGTTCCATGACTTGGTACAAATTGAATTCTATAGTTATTTTATTAATATAAAATATCTATTATCTAAAAATTAAGTCTTTGTATGATTTTGTAGTATCATATGGGACATATGGAATGTGTTATAAAAGTGTATTAACTAGGAAATGAATGTGTGAAAGCTAGAGTGATTGGTCTCCTCTCTAAGATGTATTTATGGGGATTAGATCAACAGGTTAACCCTTTCCTCATTAACTTTCTTTTCTCCATTTGAATCCCTTGTGTTGTTTTGCAAGAAAGCCTATTTAAGTGCATCTGTGTAATTTAAAAGTTAGTAGTGTTCTGCTATATCTTTTAAGTGAAATTTTAGTTTTAAAATAAAGTGAGAAGATTTTTTTCTTGAATTCTATAAGTAGGTTTCTTGGTGTTAAGTGTCCACTATACGTTATATTGGTGAATATATATTATCGTGGTGTGCAATATATTTTTAATGCTTTGATGGAGAACAATTCCACCTCATCCAAATTTTTGTTCTATAAAAATTTTACAATGTTATCCCATTTGAAAACATAATTTCTCTTCTTATAAGTTGTCAACCATCGAGATAAGACAAGATGTAGTCTTAAGCTTTTGGAATTATAATAGTCAAAACCTCATCAGAAAATTTTTTTAAACTCCAAAAAAAATTTTATATAATCAAATATTAAAATATAACATTTTTATTTTTTTTATTGAACACTTTAAGCTAAATCTAAAACCCATAAACCTTACATTATTGTTAGCTTACCTAGGGATTCACTCTACTTAGTGAATTCCTTCACACTTACCCACGATTATATGCCCACAAGAAAATTATGAAAAAAAATATAAATCTAAATTAAAGTTATTATTTTAATTATTACTTTTATTTATGAACCATTTCCTTAGAAAATGTTATAAAATTAAATTAAAACCTTAAATTAACTCAAATTGGCCAATTAAAACCTAGTTTTGGAATTGCCTCCAATTCACCAACCAAACTCACTTGGAATCGCACCACTAGTTCCATAAAATTACTCGAAACTCCATATTAATTTCATGAGTTTATATGGAAAGTTATAAGCTTATATCATGTAGTTTATCCTATAAGACTAATTGAACTGGTAGAACATATCTTGGATAAACATTTCATAAGTAAATTCAATTAGGTTCTAGAATGACCTTGTCTAAACTTAAAGGAATATTAATTATTGTTAAAAAAAATTAATATGGGAAACTTTTCATTCAAGAGAGTGTCATGCTATTTGGCAGAGGATGATTCATTCCATCTAATTCAGTGATAACCCTTATTAAATTCTAATGATATCATAATCACTTAATATTTTCTTAAAGCAAAAAACCAACCCCGTATAATAGGTAGAAGGATTACAAACTATTCATAATGGGCGTTAAATAAGGAAGATTTAGGCCAATCCCCTTGATCAAAATCCTTAAAATAATATAAGGAGACTTACTAAATAAGAAACTTTGATTATTTGCAGCAAACAGTGCAGGCCATTCAATATGGCATTTAGCTTCTCTAGTGGTGTAGGAGCAATGCACATTGATATAATGAGACATGTGGGCAACCTATTTGAGGATCATATGAATCTACAGTTGACGATTAGTAAGAACAGAGTAGCAAATCCATAAGAACTTAAAATCCTTTCAATGAAAATTTTAGTCAAGGGCAGTTATTGAGCAACTTCAAGGGCAGCCAGAATAACAAAGCTTCAGAAACTAGAGGAGAGGTAGGTTGGGTGGGTGCAACAAAGACCAAGATAGTCTTTCTTAAATGATTCCTACAAATACCACAAATGACAAAAAAATTATGAAGAGAACTTTCATCCACTTTAATTTTTATCCATTTGATAGGGAGTTTGTTCCATAAAATAAGTGTGGATGCTTGTTGTTTAGTGAAGAAGCAGATCACAAGTTTGGATAACCTCCCCAGAAAAGAGGTGGAGCAACCTTTAAACTTACCAAATTTTAAAATCATCTGAACATGGGCAAGAATCAGGCAATAGATAGCATAAGGACACATATGTGATCTAGAAATTTCATGTTTTATACTATTTCTAGTCATCTAATTAAACCAGCCAACAAGAATATGTAAAATTCTAATAATAAGGTTGAGTAGTACATAATAGCCAAAATAATAGTATGAAATAGTTTTGTAGTTATATCTAGGCAAATCACCTAGGAATAAAGCTTAACTTTCTTTGTTGTACTTACAAGTGTGATATAAAGGTGAAATGGTTTTCTTAGTTCTAAATAAAAGACATAAGAATGAAATAACCCTTTAAGATTGAGAATATCATCAGTAGGTAAAAAGGAGTGCATTTTTCTCCATGTAGAAAGAAGAGGTAGAAGACTTCAAATTAGAACACTGCAATTAATTAAAGTTTGTAGACATTGCAGGTTGTTGTAGGCTTATTCTAGTAGAGATGACTTTAGTTGGCAAAGTGCCCGGACTAACTTTGGTAGCGTATTTTTGTAGCAATTTTCCAATAAAATAAACATCTTGGAAAGATAAAAATTGGTTAAAATTACATAAATTTCAAGTATTTTTAGTTCAACTGTCCTTGACCAAACAATTATTGTGG
>NEWO01000322.1:338719-358616 GCA_003013225.1 Phalaenopsis aphrodite | reverse complement strand
GGTCTAGTCATAGAACTGTCATATTGACTATTCTTAGAAAACTATACATAGAACTCTTACCATTAGAAATTCTACACTCTTCTTTACTCAACTTGAAGTCCTAACCTTTAGCACTTGGGGGAGCTCAAGGAGAGTCACCCTTAGGACTACTGGACCTTAGGGTTGACCCCGGGGGTTGGTCTAGGGCTAAGGCACTCACTTGCAATCACTTACACTCACAATCACTCACAACCCTAAAGCTTTTAGGCTTTGGTCCCTTGATACTTTTGGGAGACTCCTGTAGGTGGTCCCTAAACCCACTAGCCCTAGGCTAGGGTTTGGCTAACACCACTACATAGAGAAGCCAAAATGGGGTTTCCATTGGTCCATGGCTTATTGATGGTGGTTGGCACTCCAACTCTACCAAGACACCCAACCGAGCCTTTTGCCCATAAATTCCCCAAAT
Organism: Phalaenopsis aphrodite; assembly: GCA_003013225.1. Taxonomy (NCBI): domain Eukaryota; kingdom Viridiplantae; phylum Streptophyta; class Magnoliopsida; order Asparagales; family Orchidaceae; genus Phalaenopsis; species Phalaenopsis aphrodite. The sequence continues at coordinate 358,171 of NEWO01000322.1, read as the reverse complement.
TACCTTGATACCTTTCGAACCCCAAATTTGGCCAAAATTTCAAAATCTACCCAAAATACCTAACTTGGTTCAAAAATCATTTCCAACACCTTAAAAACACCCAAACTACCCAATACCACCAAAATTGGCCAAATTACCAAAATATCCCTCCTTACCCAAAAATTCCAAAAATTCCCAAAAATTCCCAAAACCTCCAAAATATTCCCAATTTCAATTTTTTCAACTATTACATGACTCAATTTGGCCAATTTGACAACTTTTGACCAAAACCACCAAATTACCCTTTAAAGGCCCATATTTTTCCCAGATTACCTCAAATGTTAATCCAATTGGTATCAATTTACCCAAATTTAAATTCTAAACTTAAATTATCACTTGATGGGACCAATCTAGACCAAATCCAAGCTCAATTGGTCAATAATTTGAACCCAATTTTGAGCTAAACCAAAAACTGAATTTTGGCCATATGACTTGGTTCCACCAAATTGAACCCATAGTCCACTCAATTGGCCATGATTTTTGTCGAAAAACCTTCATAACATCCCCATACATCAAACTTGACCTTTAATTGGCCTTGGTGAGGTTTCAATTTCATTTGATTTCAACCTAAGCCTAAAAAGCCCCAAATTTTCCCCAAATTGACCATGTCTGAAAATCTTACCAAATTGAGGGACTTAACGCAAAAATTTCCACTCTATCCCTTCATGAAAAATCTTCAAAACATCTCCCTTGATAATTTGGATCATTTAATTTGGACTTAGCCCAAGGTTAACATAACCTAAACCCATGTCTAATCCAACATGCCCAAATTTTCCAAATTTAAAAAATCCCTCAAATTGACCTACCAATTGAACTAAAAATCACTTCAACCCTGCACCAAAAATCTTCATAACAATCATCTGCACAATTTTTATCAATCAATTGGGTCAATTGACATGGCTAACCTTGCCCAAAGCCAAGCTTTGATTACCTGGACCCACATTGAACCCATGAATTACAGATGGTCTAACTACCCCAAAGTCATCAAATTAACTCCACCTCAGCCATTGGTTAGACCCTAAGACTGAGCCAAACCTCATGTAACCCAAGCTAGATGAGCCATGGACCAAAAGTCCCCCAAATTAAGGGATCTTATTTCCAAAAAATACACATGCTTAAGATAACCCTACCAAAACCGAACCCCATTTCATTAAATTGCTTTGACAGATTCCCCTGGATACCCTGAGCACCTAGCCACCTCCCCCTACCATGGCTAGCCGGCCGAGTCACCGGAGAAGCTCAAAACCGAGAGCCACCCTCATGGAACTTCACCCAAATCAAACCTAGAGGCAAGCTCAGCCAGCTTAAATGATAGAGCTCCTCTGCCGTCCAGCTAAGCAGCAGAATGCGCCCTCTAATTGGCAAAGATAGCCACCCCTTAGCCATTTTTATAAAAAGCACCTCCCAAAAAAATGGGAGGGGGTGCTAAAAATTTCTTAGAGAGACCTCTCCAAATTGACCACAGAGCTTCCCTAAGATCCCCTCATTGCATTCCAACTATTTTCCCTCACCAATTTCCACTGCCGGAGTTCAATTTTGAGCTTGAAATCTTGCCGGAAACCAGGACAGAGCCCAATACACTTCCACAGTCCACAAAACTCAAATTAACTTCACCCACACCTTCACAACAATGAAAGAAGCTTAAGCCCCATCAAATTCCCCTTTCACAGAACATCTACCATAGCTCTAGACCAACACCCAAATCCGGTCGTGACCGAAATCATACCTAGGCCTTACACAAGACCAAAGACTCAATCCCTAGCCTCTTTGGATCACAAAAAATGTGCCAAGACTCTCTGATCGAAGCTTCACTTCTCAGAGCAAAGGTATACAGTCTCTTTCCCTTCCGAGCCTCTTTTGATTCTCCATTTTCTTAGAGTTAATTTGATGGCTTGATCACCGTATGGATATGTTTCTCTGGTCTAGACAAGCGTCTTAAAAAAATTTCATCCAATTTGGTTAAGAAATGAGAGATATGTTAAGGCTAGAAGATGGACGGTTCTCGGGCTAAGCTATCGAGGACGATGACAGAGCACCATTTGATCAATCGTGTATCGTATGGACAGTCGAGATGAAGCCCGACAACGCTTCAGAACATAAACTACAGGTCGAGTCAGCGCTGAGGTGGACGACAACGTCGAATAGGTTCGTGCAGCGTGGAGCTTCGGAGCCGCCGTAGGATGATGTGGCGCCGCACATTAAAATAGATAGATAGAGATTTAAAAAATCAGAAAATTATCCCTAGCTTTAAAAATCCATATCTTGGTGTAGAAAAATCACAAAAATAAATTAAAAAAACCCTCTTGCTAAGTGAAGAGAGGAGAACAATGTGGAAATAATTTGTTCTTCATTTGATGCATATTTTATTTTTAATTAATTAAATACTTATTTGGATGTTTTGATTCTCCATGCATGTAGTAATCACACTATGACATGAAATTTTAACATGTTGTTGCGTCTGGCTTAGGGAACATTCCTTGATTTTTCCAAAGTTAGAGAAGGTCAATAGAGAGAGAATCATATTTTTCAAGTTTATGTACATTATTTGCTTAAGATAATCATGGAAATTAGCATGTTGCCTAGAAAAATTCAAGAAAATTTTAAAAGATTTATGATGACCAGAGAGCCTTTAGGAAAATTTTTCATGAGCCAAGTAATTCGAAATACACCTAATCTTCATAAATCCTAAATCACTAAGATAATTAATTTTAAAAAATGCAAACAACAAAATGACTTGATTTTTAATCTCTACTATTGTTTAGGATCTAGAGAATTCACCATAAAAATTTCAAAGTATTTTGAATTCATTTGGTAGCTTAAGTTGTTTTTTAAAGATAAACAACATTTTTAGCACTAAAATGATTTTTATTAATTAAAATATAACTTGAAAAATTATAAAACTTATTTTTTTGAATTCTCTACGATCAGGGGTATTTTGTAAAAATAAAATGGAGTTTAAAATAAAAACTTGATTTTTAACCTATTTTAAATATTAAAATAATTAAAAATCCATAAAAATAAAAAAAATAATAAAATTCGTGGAAATGTTCTAAATTACTTTCTAAGCACTCAGGAACAATTAGAATAATTTTTTTGATTTTCTAAATAAAGATACTAAATTTCAAAGCTTAAAAATAATTTTTAAAGGCTAAAATGGGTTTTCACTAAAAATAATTCCATTAAATCAAATAAAACTCAGAAAAATATAAAACTTTCTCCTCTAAGTTCTCTATTTAAAATATTTTATATTTAATAAATACACCAAAAATTAAAATAATTCTAATAATTCAAATAAAATTTAAAAAATCATGAAATTTGGTCCAAAGGCTTCTCTAGTCTAGATCTACCTCCAGTAAAAATTTTAAGGGATTAGAATTTACCTTGGTCAAGTTAGAAATTTTCTTTGAAAAATCCTATTTTTGCATAAAGATAATTATATAAATTTAATTAAATTTTCAAAAAATAACATTTTCCCCTCTGATGTCTTAACTGACCCATGAATGAGGTAGGATAAAATATTTAAAGTCATTTGAATTGAATTTGATAAATTATGAAGTGTTAGAGCCTTAGGGGCAAATGTGTAATTTTAGAAATTTAGCCTTATTTGACATTTAGAATTAATTCAAGGAGGGAAATGGGCAACCTCTGATCTTAATTTGATGTTTGAAACACAAGGGGTTAATTTGTAGAAACCATCTTTACTTTCTTAATTGAAAAGATAAGTTAATAGATTTCTAAATTATTAAAATTTGGAAGTTTATTAGAATAAAATGAACCCAACAATTAGGGGTATGACTTTACAAGTCAATAATTAATCAATTTAATACCCCTATTTTTATTTTCAAATAAAATTCAAATCATGATTTATGACCACCTAAAGCTTAACCTTTTCAAAACTAATTAAGACACCACCTAGATCTTAAGGGCTTAGTAGTGACTTAGGTTAAATCAAGTTTCATTTGATTGAGGATTAGAAAAGTAAATATCAATTAAAATTAAGACATCTTTCAAACACTACAAGCCTAATTAGGACCATAATTTGGCTAAGTGTTCCAATAACACTAACTTGCCTCTTTAAGGGTCTTCACCCACCTAATCTTCAAAATTAAATTATAGATGATAATTACCTTACTCTTAGAGATAATTGAGACGTCAATGTTCATTGAGCGTTAGGGTGTTTATAAGATGAATTATTAAGCAACATAATAAGTTTAAAAGAACTCGGGATTTTCTACCAGGCAGCGAGAGAATAGCACGGAACTGCTTCTTTCTCTAGATCTGTTGGATACCTTGGAGATCTACTTAAATTAATATGTTTTGCTTGACAAATATCATCCTTAATTAAACTCCTAAGGATCCACCAAGATATGACCTAAGGTTAGATAGGTCATCAAAATTTTACTTCCCTGCTTCATATAAACTGCCATAACATGCCTTTTGAGTTTCAGGTGGTGGAACGAGAAGACTCGCCGTGTACGCTTTTACATTTTTCAGCATCGTCTTTATTGTACTTTCATACTGTACTTTTAAACCTACAAATTTGCATGCTAAACAACGATGCCACCCTGCATGAAAACTAAAACTATTAGGATAGCCACAAAACCAAAATCGAAACCAAAACTAAAATTAACCAAGATAGAATTCGCCGTCATAATATTCAAAATATAAGACAACTCAAGATTTACTCACAAATATCGCAAAACTACAATTGCAGCTAAATTAAGACATCTCTATCAGATGATCGAGAATCCCTCGGAGGAGGTAGCCTACGGTTACTAACGAAGCTTCCCACGGTCTAAATAAAATTATGGAACTCATTAAGTTGAGTTTAGTAAATTCATTTGGACTAAGTGAATCGAATAAAAAATAGTGGTGCCAGAACGAGGCAACCGTAGGATCCTAACCGGTGTAGTTCTAATCAACTTTAAAATGCCCCCATAAAATTTAAGGAACTTGAACCATAGAGCCACTTAATTTGATATCATAACTTGACACACTAGAAAACTTAAACTCTTCACGACAAAGAGCTTTGAGCTAGTATGGTGGGCAGCACGACCATCTTCAACAGCAGAATCTGTCTTCCCCAGCTAAACCAATATTCCTTCCTTAGATATAAACAACAAAGTCATAGGACCTCGAGGTTGCTTGCTTATGCAACGTAAATCTACATCTTATCTTTAGGCCTTTGTACATCCCTGCTATACAATATAAGCCTTAACTCATCTTACGGTTCCAAGGTTGTCGTTTGTCACGACCTAAATCCTCATATCTTTCGGGCTATTTGTGTTATAGTTCCACACAAATGTAAGCCCTAACTAATAAAATTGGCAGGATGAAACACCTAAATAGTTCTCCTCAAAACTGAAGCCAAACATTAGGATAGCTTGGGAAGTCAACGAGGTTCTCCTCTGGATCCTTGACATCCCTTAGTTCTTCCTCCTTTGGACTCTACGACAAAATGTTCCAAATTTGAACCAATCCCCTTTCATACCTCTACGTCCGACCTCATTGAAAAGTCCTACCCTTTGAAACTCCTTGAAGATAATATTTCCTAATTTTTATTTAAAGTTTTCTTAGGTGACTTTGGTCATTCAAGATGTAGTTAACTATAGGGGCTTGCCCTTATAGGAAGCTTTCCTCGAACCCAACTTAATATAAACCCTACTTAATTCCTTATTTTAAATAGGGAAACTTGTTGGCAAATACAAAGGTTTCGCAGACTAAATAGACGTCATATGTTTCTTAGTTTATCTGATTGAGCCTCATCCTCAAGTCTTGTGTTTATCCTTCTGGTTAGATATAGGATTTGAGGTACAACGCTCTTTCATTTAAACTATGAAAAATATGGGGTTAGTTTGATTTCATATTTTTATAAAACTAAATATATATTTAAGTTAAAACATCCTTTTGAAGCGGGCAATAAGATTTTGATTCCGGTGACCGACAGCTTCTTAAGGGCAACTCCTCCAACAAAAAATAACACCGACAACTTCTGGCAACTCCGCTAGGAAATAACTTTTCTCTCCATACAAATCAAGAAATATTATCTTCACATATCGGTAATGTGTCCATGTCCCTCTTGAATCACCCTTCTTCCGTTGGCATACTTTACCCATTTCTGTCTTGGGAAAGTACGGCTAACTCCTTGGACTTCAGAACTAGCTGTTCGACTATCTTTGAACAGAGGGGTTAAGAAGGCCATTAAGGACTCTTTAAATTTTTATGTGGGGTCGGACCCCCAATAGGTGTGTCGGTAGACTAGTTCCACCTGGGCATTGTCTGCCACTAAATGTCTCCCACAATGGGAACTAAAATACTTCACATCTCCCTTCTAAATTTGATTTGCTACTTTGCAAATCGTGTTGTGCTGCGTGCACTTTGAAATGTTCTTACATTAATTAAATTTTACACCTCTTGATTTTTCTTAAACAAAATTTTAAAAATTCTTATAAATTGAGACCCACCCGGTCTACGGATCAACCTCTGCTTTTAGTGCTTGCGCTAAAAATTACGAGGTTTTTGGCCATATAGCTAACCCCAAAACTCTGTTTTCAAGCCTGCTGCAATTGCCAACCCAATGCTGCCAACGAGCCACGAAGCCCGTAATCTTGCTCCCACCATTAAATTTGGAGCTGGATTTGAAGATCTCGAGGTCATCCTCGGGAAAGCCCCGTTTGTAGTGATGAAGATTGCCACTCCAGAAATACAAGAACCATCTCCAGAATTCAACCTAAACTACCTTCAAGACTTACCCTAATACAAGAAGTCTAAAACTACTGTCGTCACGACACTCGACAAACCTGCTAGCCCCGATGCTACTAAGGGGAAAGAAGTAATGATTATTGAGGATTCGACTGAGGGATTAACTATCCCACCACCCGTGTTTGAAATTAGATCAAGTTCAAGGACTGTACCACTGACCTGAACTCAAAAGAGGAATCACAATAGAAAAGTTCGGAGGGCCGTCAAAGCCCAGGTTCCCAAGGAGACACCCGTTGAGGAGGAGCCTCATCAAGATGAAAAAGTTTTACCGGAAATTTATCCACTCCTACGAGGGAGTAGATTCCATCCTCTGACGAATACCCGATGGATATGAGAGTATCCAAAGAACTGTTGTCGCATTATCATCACATCATTGACATGATGAGGAGAGAAAGAAGTTTACTCCTATCACCCGAGTTGGTGCAGTTTTCAGAAGGCTAGCTACCAAAGAAGGATGTTCAGTTAGCGAGTTACTTAAACGAGCAGGAGATGCAATTTCCCCTCGCATGAAGAAGGAAATTTTGAAGGATGTCAAGTCCGCCAGACAGTCTCACAAGACAACTGGAGTGCCACTTACGCGCATCCCCGTTTGGCTCCGTTTAGGGAGCAGAGTTGATACCACAATAATTACTACTGATTATACCGCTATAAAGACAGCAGGCCGTCGACCGGTTAAGTCGAGACCGGGTACAAAAATCTTACCAGTCACCCATTATAAAGACATTTCTAAAATCCCAAAGGCAAAGATAAGACAATTACCTAACACTATAGCCAGTCTACACCACGGGGAGCATACTTTCCCATGACATACCAATGTTTCTACTAAGACACTCCATCCTGAGACATCATCATTGAAAAAGAGAAAAGTATGTGTACCCAAGGTCGCTGCACCGATACATTCCGGTGAGCTCGGGGGACAAGGACAGGAAATGAAACCAGGGTCTGAAATATTTGTCATCCGCAACAATAGTCAGCGAGATGGAGGATCAAGTAGAGGATGTCCATCAGGGTCCTCCAGATCTTAAAGTGATGAAGGAATCAATAATTGAAGAGAAAGTTGAGAAACTCAGGTTTGAGATTTCCGAGTTAGCTCAAGAACACAGAGTTTTCGTCGACAGCGACGATGAAAATTTTGATTATAATGATTACTTAGAGGAAGATTTCATGGATGTCCGTGTAATTGAAACCAAATCCACCACATCTACGTGCGAGGCTCAACCTCACACCGAAGAGAACGCCGTAGATGAACTGCGTAAGGCTATCCTCCTAAGGGATGAGAAAGTTAGTCTACTCAAGAAAAAAATAGAAGAAATGACCGCAGCCATGACCGCTATGGCCATCATTCAGGAGCAATCGCAAGCGCTGCAATTGGCTTCTCCAGAGATCAATCAGTCGGAAATCATACTCATCATAGATGAAAGGAGAGAGGTTACTTTAGCAAACAGAGACAAGCAACATAGAAAGGATTCTCCATCAGGTGTTATACCAGAAAAGAAATTCAAGCAAATGGTTGAACAAGTGCGGGACACCTTAACCCAATTTAAGGGTGGTGCATTAAATTTAAATGGTAGACCTTACCTGGAGGAATTTGATGCCGTGCCTTTCCCCAAGGGTTTTGTGGCCCCAAACTTCAAGATTTTTGATGGGACTTGAAATCCCTGACACATATAAAACATTTTCGAGCCAGCTATGGCAATACGAGAAATAGTGAAGCTCTACTCTTCCAGCAGTTTGTCAGCAGCTTATCAGGAATTGCTTTCGACTGGTACGCTGACTTGCCCAACAGGTCAGTTAAAACATATTCCAACTTGGAACAGCTGTTTGTGAAAAGTTTTGTCGGGGCACAACATCATGTATCTATTGGAGAGCTCATGATGAAAAAGTAAAAGCCTAGCGAAACCTTGGTAGACTACATTTTGAGGTGGAGAGACCTTCGTATGAAATGTGAACCTCAGTTACAGGAACATCATGCAATTGAAATTCTACTCAAGAGCATCCATGGGCCAGTAACTTTCATGCTCAAGGGACTCACCATCAAATCCTTCAAGAAGCTACTCAATAAAGCCAGCAGTCTTCAAGAGGAAATTAAGCACATGGAGCCACACAAAAAGCCTAAGGTGACCAGAGTGTTTGAAAAGAAATCAGGAGTAGTAGGGACCATTGATAAAGTAGAGCAGCCAGTAAAGATATATGTAGAAGAGCCTCGCCAATCTTCATCACAGTATACTCAGAAATAGAGTAGTCAATACAACCAGCGACCGCCTCAAGAAGGATCACCTTGAACAAGGGATAAGAAAATGTCCCTGACAGAGCGACATAAAATGATGTATTCTTTCAAAGATGAAGCTATACCTAAAATATTCAAAGTTCTGATGAAGAAGCTGGAGTTCAAACTACAAGATCCGAAGAAGCCCGAAGAGGTGGATAGAAAGAATGAACCAAATTATTGCCCATACCACCAGTTGCTTGGGTACACTATAGAAAAATGCTTCATCTTTAAAGACTGGCTCAAGAGGAACCTTAAAGAAGAGAACATAACAATCCTAAAAGAATATTTAAAAGAACCTGAAAAAGGTTCCATAAATGTGATTTTGGTCAAGCCAATCTCCCCAATTGATCCGTATACTAGAACAGATGGATGGAGTACAACTTGGGAAGAACTCAAGAGGGTCCTCAATCAAATACATGATCAATCAAAACAAACTTCTGTGTATACCAGAGATGAAGAATAAAATGAGGTTTGGAGTAGATCATACAAGAAAATACTGAACAAGATCCAGTCTGCATCAAAACAAGCCTCCATTCAGAGTCCGCAACATACCAAGCCCGAGATGAAGGTTTTGTCAGGGGATCCATCATCATCAAGGACAAAGAAGAAGAAGAGAAGCGTCACTACAAAGATTGATAGCACAGGGGGTAGGATAAGGGCTGCCTCTACTAGATTGGTTGTCTCGGATTCGGGGAAGAAAATCCTCGAACCCTTGACTTTGTATGATTATTTTTTTCTCTCCGAGATCTTATGAATATAATGATTGTGATTTGGGCTACGTTTTAACTATTTTTAGTGATAACGCAACTGATTATGACCAATATAGGTTTAATCTCAATCCTCAAAATGATCCTCAAATCGTACTCGAGTTTGATGAACTCGTTGTCAAGTCCAAAGAAGACATCAATGAAATCACTTTCGACAGCACCGATAACGAGGAGCCAATTCACGAGCATCACGATACACTGCTTACCATCAACTTAGATCTTTCCGACAAAGAGGAAGAGACACCGGAAGATTCAACAATGATATCTTAAGAAGAAGAAGTCATAGAAGTTAACTTAAGGAGCGATAAAGTGTTACCACCAAGAATAGCTTTAACAGATAAAGGAAAGCAGATAATGACCTAAGAAGTGATACCTCTACCACCACCAGTGGAAGAACCACATAATCAAGATAAAGTCAAAAGATCATACAAAGTAGACTACAATGTACTAGCTCATCTTAGGAAGTTGCCGACCCGATTAAGCATCTACGACGCTCTGATCATGTCAAAGGAGATGAGAGAGTCTCTGGTTATAGCTTTGCTTGACCCAGAAAAATGCTTAGCTCAATTGGCCAGCACATCCTCAGATGAAGTTTGTTGATTGAAAGAACAACCTAGGGTAACCTTCACAAATGAAGACTTGCTGCTTGGTACCGCTGACCACAACCGTCCACTCTACATCTCCGTCAACATCAGCAGATTTATGTTGTCCAGAGTTTTAGTAGATCCTATAGCATCTCTTAACTTGATGAGACTACAAACATTGGCATATTTGGATATTGAAGCTCAAGAGCTTACAACCGATAAAATGATGTTAAGAGGATTCAATGAAAAGGGAGAAAGAGCCTTTGGATCAATTACATTACTTATGAAGGTTGGAGAACTCGTGACAACCGCTAAATTTCATATCATCGATGCCCAGACCTCTTTAACGCTCTACTGGGTTGACCATGGATTCAAGACCACAATATGGTTCCATCATCTCTACAGCAGTGCATTAAATACTGCAAAGATGGTCAAGAAAATTACATCAAAGGAAACCTACAACCATTTTCAGTGCATGAAGTTGGTATCCACGAAGATGATGCCTACTACGCACCTCCAAATAGGACTGTCTTCTCTCATGAAGTTATCACAAATAAAGATGAAGATTCAAAAGAATTACAAAGAGGAGGCCATTCAACTCCACTTCAGCGATTTTCCACCACTTCCTTACAACGAGTTGGTGAAGCTTCTTTTAGTTCGCACATCTGAGGTTGAGGCAGGGGACGTGGACGAGGAAGGATCAAATTAATTGTTGAATGGACTAGGCCAACCATCAATGTTGGTGATGAAGAAAGTTCTGAAGAAGAGATAATGATGGAAAGATGGAAGATACCTCAATATGAGATATCCCTAGAAGATACAGAGAAAAATGAATATGAAACAATGTATGATCGGATAAACCACTATGTGAATGCTATTACCCTTACTCCGATTCTCCCTCAATAAGTCGAGAGTTTAGAGGTCAAGGAAGTTCGTTGTGTTGGTACAAAACCGATCAAATTTTACCATGCTTCTACCTCTATTGAGCTTGAAAAACATGTAAATTTGGATGATGATCCTAATGAATTAATGGAATTTCCTTTTGGTTACTTCTCACTTGTGTTAAAAAGTTAATTCAACAAGGACATTTACCAAAACAAATGTCAAAAGATAAATTTCAACTTTTTGGAAAATTATGGAATGTTAAATTTCGAACTCTAAACTAAAAAGAGGGTCTCGGATTTGGTACAATCGGACCAGTTGATGATTCTGAATTTTGTATGGTTGTTACTGGTGAATAAGAAGAGGATTGCCTCGATATAGAGGATGAATCTAATGATCAACCAATAGAGGATGCTCCGCCAGAATTTGAGGAGGAAATTAAATCTACAATTGATGAATTGAAAGAGATTAACCTCGAGGCTGAAGAACAACACCGACCTACATTTATAAGTTCTCTACTTAATGACAAAGAATCTGAAGAATTGATCAAACTATTAACAAAATTCAAAGATTGCTTTGCATGGAGCTACGATGAAATGTTTAGACTGTCAGCAGAGGTTGCAGTCCATAAACTCGGGGTGTACAAGAATATAAACCCAATAAAACAAGCTCCCAAAAGAATGCGCCTTGAAATAGAGCAACAAGTCACCGTTGAGGTGAAGAAATTAATAGATGTCAACTTTGTGAAAGAAGAACAATACCCCACGTGGTTAGCTAACATTGTACCTGTTAAGAAGAAAATGGACAGATGTGTGTTTGTGTTCACTTCAGAGATTTAAACAAGGCATGTCCAAAAGACAAATTTCCACTACACATACCAGAGATGATGGTGGACATCGCTTCAACACATGAAATTTTCTCCTTCATGGACGGATCGTTGGGATTCAACTAAATCAAGATGGCTCCCGAGGATGCAGCACTTACAGCTTTCAGAACACCGATTGAAATTTTCTGCTACAATGTGATGTCGTACAGCCTAAAGAACGCAGGAGCAACATATCAGCGCACAATGACAAATATTTTTGACGACCTCATTCACAACCAAGTAAACTAATACGTGGATGATTTGGTCATCAAAAGTAAAAGAAAAATAAACCATTTGAATGATCTAAAAATCGTGTTCAAACAGTTACGACGATATGACCTTAAAATGAATCCCTTAAAGTGCGCCTTTGGCGTTACCTCTGAGAAATTTCTGGGATTCATTGTCTGTCATCAGGGAATCGAGAACGACCCGGAAAAAATTAAAGCTATCTTTGAAATGCCTCCTCCTAAAACCTTGAAATAACTACATTCCTTCTAGGGGAAGTTGGTATATCTGAGACGCTTTATTTCTTATCTCTCAAGAGGTGTCAGCCTTTCTCGGAATTAATTAAAAAGGACGTCAAATTTATTTAGGAAGAGAAATGCCAGCGGGCTTTTGAGGATGTTAAATAATATTTAATGATACCTCCTGTCTTGGCAGCCCCTATCCTAGAGAAACTGTTGATAATTTATACTGCGGCCTTAGATAACTCTCTTGGAGCCTTGTTAGCCCAAGTCAATGATGAGGGTGAAGAAAATGCACTCTACTACTTGAGTCGTCGCCTCATACTGAGGGAGATAAAGTATCCACCTATTGAGAAGTGTTGTCTGGCATTGATTTTCGTGGCCCAAAAGCTTATACATTACGTGCTTTCTCATAAGATTACTCTAATCTTGAAAGTTAATCCATTTCAATATTTGATGACCCGACCAACACTCTCCGGACGTTTAGCAAGATGGTCAATGATCTTATTGCAATTTGATATAACTTTCGTTCCCCTTCGTGCTATCAAGGGACAGATACTAGCAGACTTTCTTGCTGCAAACCCACTGCCAGCCGGGTCCTCTCTCAACGACAAGTTACCAGAGGAGCAAATACTACAAAAGGAATTCTCCGGTACGCAACACTAGGAGATGTACTTCAATGTCGCTTCGTGAGCCCAAAAAGATAAAGGATCAGGCACAGTTATATCAGGCAAAGCAGGGATTGGTTTGATATTTATCACGCCAGATAAGGGCATGTTGAGATTCTCATACCACCTGATAGAGTCGTGTACCAACGATGAAGCAGAATATGAAGCTTTAATCAACAAATTAAGAATGACAATATAAATGGATATAACAAATATTGGCATCTATGGCGACTCCCAACTTGTCATCCAGTAAGTCACCGGACAATACAGAATTTTAAAACCAAGATTATCAGAATACCATCAGTACATGATGAAGCTCCTGGAGCAGATTCTTGATTTAACTTTCTATCGGATTCCTAGGGGAGATAATGCCCATGCCGACGCTCTAGCAAAACTCGATAAGGAAATGGCATGTCCCCCGGAGGATTCCATTGAAATCACAGTGCAAGAAAGACGAGACTTGTCTCAGATCGATCTCGAAACTCTACACAAGCTCAGAAAAGAAGAAGCAATAAATCCAGTTGCAGACATCAATGAGGATTGGCATAAGCCATTAATAGATTATTTGCATACTGGAAAGCTGATAGAAGACAAGTCTGAAGCACACCATATCACAAGAAGGGTCATGTCTTACGCCCTAGTAAAAAACGTTCTCTATAGAAGATCATTCGATGAAATGTATCTACGGTGTTTGAGCAGAGCCGAAGCACATAATATTTTCAAAGAGGTACATGTCTGATTGTGTGGCGCTCACCAGTCAGGGCTAAAAATGAAAATAAAGATCAAAAGACTCGGGTATTATTGGCCACAATGATGTCCAACTGCATGAATACAACAAGAAAATGTAACAAATGCGAAGTGCATGGGGTGGTCTTACATCAACCACCGAATGTGCTTCACCCAACTGTTGCCTCGTGGTCATTCGAGTGTTGGGGCACGGACATAATAGGACCCTCCATCTTCCAAAGGACATAGGTTTATACTTGCAGCTACATATTACTTCTCCAAATGGGCAGAGGCAGTACCATTGCGTGAGGTTACGACACAGCACGTCCTTCAATTTTTCAAAAGCCAAATTTTCTACCATTTTGGAGTGCCGCGAAGAATAATTTTTGATAATGGGACAGCTTTTAGAAGAATAAAGATCAACAATTTTGTTAGAAGACAGGACGCAACGTAGGAACGCCAGCTGCAAGAAGCAGAGCGCTTTTCTACGACAAGAACGCAGACTTCAGAGAGAGATAAACAACCTACTCACCCCTATTCCTGAGGGGCATATTTATGATCCAGATATGAAAGAAGCTTCTACCAGCCTACCCACTATAGATGAAGAATCGAGGTTCATCGTAGAGCCAGATACACCTTCAGCTTCAGATGTTTTATGCAAGGGTTGTCCGACGTGCAACGCTGAAATACCTATAGGGACATCAGCCACAGAGGCATTTGTAGAATGCCCGGATTGCAATGTTCTACATTTACAACGCCTTAGTACATTGGAAGAGTATATATCCAGCGTCGATGAGTCTCAGACTACAGATTTTATGATGGATGAGCCATACGTCCCACTGGGGACAGATCAGTATGTACCATGGAGCCCAGGGTCATACATCCCGCTAGATGCCGAGTCTCGTGTTCTAGATTAGTCAACACCAGTTTGGGATTCAGCCAATATTCGGAGGGAGGAACTCCCGCGGCAGCTACCGAATCCTAGTACGATGAAGTACTACTAAATAAACAAAGTAAATAAAAGAAAATTTGAATTTTAAGAATCATCAACATACAAGAAGGTCTGGTGCTGTATACCAGAGTTTTCACCCAGAGTGACGAAAGAAGCATTCTCGACTGCATCTTTGATTTGAGAGATAGAGGCCGAGCAGGCCTTCTCATGAAAAGAACATACTCTGAGCCGAAGAAATGGATGAGAGGAAAAGGGAGAATCACCATTCAACTGCTGCTGTTATAATTTCACAAACGAAAGACAAGGAAATCCGCCAAGGATCCTTAGACATGACCAGGTAGATCCACTACCTCTTATAATAAAGTGGATGATCAAGAGAATGGTTAGATGGAGCATACTGCCAGCTACCTATATCCCAAATAGCTACATCATCAACATATATGACGAGGGAGACTGCATACCTCCTCATATTGATCATCATGATTTTGTAAGACCCTTCTACATGGTCTTATTTTTTAGCAAGAGCAACATATTATTTGTGAAAGAGATTGACATTGTCGGCCCCGACGAGTTCAAAAGAACTATAGAGATTCTGCTGCTAGTTGGTTCAGTTTTGGTTCTGAAAGGAAATGGGGTAGATGTCGCCAAACATTGCATTCTAGGGGTACGACACTGTAGGGTGTCTGTGACCTTTTGTAGGATGGACGACAGCAAAATACCATATGGATTTCAGCCAGAACCGAGCTGGAAGAGCTACTATCGTATGAGCTATGAGAGGGTTGTACCTCTAAGTACATGTGAAGGGAACTCTTGTCCTGGAGCGTGGCTTAGAAGGTCTACTCGATCAGAAGCTCATCGTACCTGATACAAATGGTCAGAGGGTTCAATTTTTTTTTATAGCAACATGACATGTATCTGATATACTTAGCCTATAATGTATTCATGACATGAGATGTTCTGTATGTACTTCAACATGGACTATATATTGTACCTTTTTGAGGCGTTAGCCTATGTTTGATCTGTAACATCTTTATTGGAGAAGATTAATGGAAATTTTGCTAAAAAATGTGCCTTTTTGTCAGTTGCCTTTTTTGTGCGATGGATGGAAGCCACAAATCACACGTTGGTTAAGAATTTCAATGAACAAAGAACGAAACAACAAACCTTTAACAATAAATAAATTCAAATATTTTTTTTTGAAAATCAACCAACTAAAATTAAAATTTTAAAGACATATTTTGAAAAATTAAATGTGATAAAAACAACAAGAAAAAAAATGAATCTGTTGAGTGGATTCTCTCAATTTCAGAGTTTCTTACTCTTTTTGTGCATAGCAGAAGCATCATTATCTGCATTAACTTTCTTCACATCCGCGTGGAATTTCACATTCTGCACAAAACCCCACAAAACTCTACAAACCTTATTCAACAAAATCAACATTTTAACATGACACATTTCTAGAAATTCAACATCACAAAGTCTCTACACTATTTTCATATGACTCTCAGAGTTAGTACCCAAATTTTGACTCCGCATCTTCGAGATTGGTATAGTACCCGTTTAATGAAACATGACATCCTATTCTTAATCTTCAAGGTCGGTCCCTGACTTTCGACTCTCTTTTTAAAAATAATAACTAAAATTCAATTCTCATTTCTAGAGCTGTACCAAAATTCTGATTCCTTCACATATTTTTATATTCTATTCACATATTCCTCACAAATTCACATGTGTGAATTTGCATATTTTCTATAATGTAACACATATATTCCCTTGTCTCTGCTTGGGTTGGATGTGAGTCCTAGTACTTTCCTTTCTAACGTGACGCATATATTTTCTTGTTACCTCTTGAGTTGGATGTGAGTCCTAGTGCTTTCCTTCTCAATGTAACACATATATTCTCTTGTCACCGCTTGGGTTGGATGTGAGTTCTAGCGCTTTCCTTCATAACATGACGCACACATATTTTCTTTTTACCTATTGAGTTGGATGTGAGTCCTAGTGCTTTCCTTCTCAATGTAAAACATATATTCTTTCGTCATCACTTAGGTTCGATGTGAGTCCTAGTTCTTTCCTTCCTAATGTGACACACATATATTTTCTTGTTACCTATTGAGTTGGATGTGAGTCATAGTGCTTTCCTTCTCAATGTGACGCATATACTTTTTGTTACCTCTTGAGTTGGATGTGAGTTCTAGTGCTTTCCTTCTCAATGTAACACATATATTTCTTGTTACCTATTGAGTTGGATGTGAGTCCTAGTGCTTTCCTTCTCAATGTGACGCATATATATTTCTATTACCTCTTGAGTTGGATGTGAGTCCTAGTGCCTTACTTCTTAATGTAGCACATATATTCTTTCGTCATCACTTGGGTTGGATGTGAGTCCTTGTGCTTTCCTTCATAACGTGACGCATATACTTTTTTTATACCTCTTGAGTTGGATATGAGTCCTGGTGCTTTCCTTCTCAATGTAACACATATTTTCTTGTTACCGCTTGAGTTGGATATGAGTCCTGGTGCTTTTATTCTCAATGTAACACATATATTTCCTTGTCACCGCTTGGATTGGATGTAAGTCCTGGTGCTTTCCTTCTTAACATGACACACATACTTTCTTGTTACCTCTTGAGTTGGATGTGAGTCCTGTTGCTTTACTCCTCAATGTAGCAGATATTTCTTCGTCATCTCTTGGGTTGGATGTGAGTCCCAGTGCTTTCCTGCCTAATGTGACATATATATTCTCCCTGTCATATGTTAGTTTGAATATAACTCCTCAGTGGTAACTCGAACTGGTACAATCCTTTCTTTCTGGAGACATGTCCTTAACGATTTCCATCTTTTACATTGTTGTTACCCTTTGGAGCCGGATGTGAGCCTCTGTGTTCTACATCTTGATTCGGTCCTCCCACACAACCTTATTCTCATCTTTTGAAATTAATTTTAAGACCACCTTAAATGGATTATGGCATACTATTTTTATTTCGAGATTGATACCCAAATTTCAATTCCCACCTCGGGGTCATCACTTATATACTGACTCCCATCCTTTATAAATACTTGAAATTTCATAGCTTAAAATTCACTCTCTGATACCCTGTGAGAGTCCCTACTCCTTGATTTTAATCAGACGATCACTTGCTAATTCCCCAGCTGAAGCAAATCACACACATAACTCTACACATACTTCCGGGTCTGTTGACTTAGAAGTTTGTATTGGTTTTTGTTGATCTTGTTGGAGAACGCCAATACACACAGTGTGCTTGCCCAGCACACCACACCCATTGGGGGTCCATTTGTTGACCTTAATTTTGGTTGAGGTTTAGTCTTTCCTCTTAGCTTAAGGTCTAGCCATAGGACTTTCATATTGACTATTCTTAGAAAACTAGACACGGAACCCTCACCATTAGAAATTCTACACTCTTCTTTACTTAACTTGAAGTTCCACATATTCGTCCTAACCTCTAGCACTTAGTAGGTGGGGTCATTATAGGGTAGCTCAAGGAGAGTCACCCTTAGGACTGCTAGACCTTAGGGTTGACCCTGGGTGTTGGTCTAGGGCTAAGGCACTCACTTGCAATCACAACACTCACAATCACTCACAACCTTAAAGCTTCTAAGCTTTGGTCCTTTGATACTTTTGGGAGACTCATGTAGATCGTGCCCTAAACCCACTATCCCTAGGCTAGGGTTTGGCTAAGACCACTACATAGAGAATCCAAAATGGGTTCATTGGTCAATGGTTTATTGATGGTGGTTGGCACTCCAACTCTACCAAGACACCCAACTCAGCCTTTTGCCCCTAAATTCCCTCAAATTACCTAGATACCTTTGGAACCCTAAATTTGGCCAAAATTTCCAAATCTACCCAACATACCCAACTTGGTTAAAAAATTATTTCAAACATCGTGAAAACACCCAAACTACCCAAAATCACCAAAATTGGCCAAATTACCAAAATGCCCCTTCTTACCCCAAAAATCCAAAATTTCCAAAAATTCCAAAAAATTTCCAAAAGCGCCAAAATATTCCCAATTTAATTTATCTTAACTATCACATGACCTAATTTGTCCAATTTGACCACCTCTGACCAAAACCCCCAAATTACCTTTTAAAAGCCCATATTTTCCCCAAATTACCTCAAATATCTATCAAATTGGTCTCAATTTACCACAATTTCAATTCTAAACTTAAATTCACCCTTGATGTGACTAATCTAGACCAAATCCAAGCTCAATTGGTCCATGATTTGAAACCAAGTTTGAGCTAAACCAAAAACCCAATTTTGGCCCTATGACTTGGTTCCACCAAATTGAACCCATAGTCCACTCAATTGGCCACAATTTTTGTTTAAAAACCTTCATAACATCCACATACATCAAACTTTACCTTCAATTGGCCTTGGTGAGGCCTATGCTTCATTTGATTTCAACCTAAGTCCAAAAAACCCCAAATTGAGCATGTCTTAAAATCT
>NEWO01000322.1:308955-326957 GCA_003013225.1 Phalaenopsis aphrodite | reverse complement strand
TATATATATATATATATTAGTAAATGAGACCAACTTAAATTTTAGAAATTTTTAAAGTTAAGAAATATGAAAATATGAGTTTCTATCTAATACAAAAATATTGCAGATTTTCCAAATATAGAGTTTAGGCATTTTATCATCTCCATTTATAAATTTTTATTAAGCATAATTTTACTCACTATATTATATCCTTAAGCTTAAGAGTTTTTCAAGTCTTATATTTTAAAAAGATCAGATTTGGAACAAATTTTTTATTAGGCACTAATCCTTAAACTTCTCCTTTTTTCAACTTTTTCTTTTCTTTTCTTTTTCTTTTTCTTTCTTTTTTATTTTTCTTTTTTTTTCAGGTAATGATTACTATATCTAGATAGGCCTTTAATGGTTTTGAATTCCACTCTTCCTTTCCTAAAGCAAATAGTTGATATTTTTCTTTTACTTAAAAGCATAATTATAGTTTTAAAAATTATTTTCAATAAAATAAATTTAAGTTTTGAAAATAAAAGGTCTAACATTCTAAATTTTTCAAAAATACAGCTTTTTCTACTAAAGATAGTTACACTATATTTAGTCTTTTCCACACTAAAAATTTTTAACTTAAGTTTTTCTTCATTACTATAAATTTTAACTAAATTCTCTTCCTCATTTAGAAAATCAAAATTTTACTTCCCTAATATAACATCATATACGTAATCATTTTTCAAATCAAAATCAATTTTATTTGAAATACATTTGTGAACAAATAAACTTTTAAGTTCTTTTTAGAAAAATTTTTCGTCCCCCCCTCCAAACTTAAATTTTTATTAGAAATAAAACATTATAGCATCATTATAAATAATCATGAATGAAAGCTAACTATAACATGCTTGCAAGTATTTTCATATCCTAAATATGCAAGTACAAAAATTAAAAACAGGAGTAAAAATTTTAAATTGATCAAATTTTAATTTTCTTAACATCTAGAGATTCATCAGACTGATATGCAGTGGAGTATAACATAAAAGTAAACAAACACACTAACAAACATACATGGCTGCGACATAAAAAATAGCTGGTAGTAAAATGAAAATTTTAAACATACAACTTTTAAAAGTAAAAAGTTAGTTAGACTCTAAACATTCCTAAGATTCTAGAATTAAGTTTAGTACAGACTAACTAAATACAACAACACAATTAAAATAATTACTACCACTAAACATAATAACTACTCACTAAACATAAATACATCATAGTAGGTATACAAAATAAAACATAGCAGCCTCAACAATAACAACTAAAAGCAAAACAAAAAGTATAGGATACTAGAACCAACAAAAGTTTATAACAACACATAAACTAAAAACATCAAATAGAACTAAAGATCCAAACTAATCATCACCCTCTTCTTCATCACTATTGTCACTATGCCAAACAACTGCTGGCTCATATGGTGGATATCTAGGGTACTGAGGAAGTACATCATACTGGTTACCACTCATAAGGTTTTCCATAACTAAGTTAAATTCACCATCATAATCACTATGTCTCTTCATATATCCATCCATATGCTCAGCAAAATGTTCTAAGTTTGATACCTTATCCGCAGTATGGTTAACATTGTCCAAAATTCTCTGTAATAATTGTGATTGAGAATCAGTTCCAGAAGTCAAACCTCATAATGTAGAAGCATGTGAGGTAGAGGCTCATGACATCGAAGCAGCAGAACTATTGGAGAATCTATCCTTCCAATCAAAAATAGAATGATGTAAGAATTCACATTCACAATGGTAATGGGCTTTATTAGCTGTAAGATTTCCTCCCAGCTGTCAAATCTAACTCCAACCTGCTCGCATAAAGAAAAGATCAAGGATGCAAATCCCAAACCTTTAGTAGCAGCAGTGACGACTAAACTGGTCATAACTCCATGAATCAGAGCTCCAATATCAATTGGCTTGAACTACTTAATGCAATAGTTCAAGGTTGCTCGATCTCAAGTCACTTCACTCAAATGATTTGTAGGTAGCGGACGAGCAAAAATAAAATAATGTCATACCTTTGTAGTGGCATCCAAATTTGAAGCAGAAAAGTTTACTCTTCTTTCATTTGTGATTTTCCATAACCCTCTTCCAGCAGTCAAAGATGAAATAATCTCATCTAACTCCTCCTCGGTAGGACTATAGTTTGAATAAAAAACACAAAGTACTCAAGGGCAATTGATAAAACTGATTAATTACGTTAGAAAAAAATGGTATTGTCTTCCCCATCATAATGACTTCTTCTTCATCAGCTTCAGAGAGATTTGCATAGAACTTCTGTACAACAGAAATCACTACGATAGCAGAAAAATAGCAGAACTGCTCCCACTGGCAGCGAACAATCAAATCTTCCACAACTCCTCCCAAATTTTTAAAATACCGCTCAAGAATCAACTTTCTCAACTGCAGTGCATCACTGAATCGATCCTGAGCTCTTGAACTGACAAACTTTTTTGAATCGAATGGAGCCTTCCCCTTACTCCTCTTCATTCTTGGTTTCATTTCAAAAAAATGTATAAATTAAAATTAAATTCCACATTTAACTCCAAATTACTAAACTTAACTCCTAAAAGCCTAAACTAACAAATCTATGCATTTTTCATCAATTTTTCTCAAATTTTCACCATAAATAGTGATTTTTGGGTAGCTCATGAATGTGCTCAAAATACATGGTGAAAATGAAAAATTTATGCTTAGAAGTGAAGCTCTTACCTCAAGGATCTCAAATCTAGTAATTTTTTCCTCAAATCTCCAAGAAATCTTCAAATATGGTGTGCCGTAGCCCCAAAATCACAAAAAATTGAGGAAGAAGGTGACAACAAGGTGTGTTAATGGAGTTTTTCAGACCAATTTTTCAATTAAAACCATTTGCGAACCGATTTTTGTGAACCGGTGCTTAAGCGCAAATGGTTCGACCTAAGGTGCATGTATCTCGGTTTAGGCAACACTTAAGCTCGGGTTTTGGCACTTAAACACTGGTGCACAAATTTTGATTTTTTATTTTATTTAAATGAAATGCACGTCTAGCCTAAGTCAACCAACCCTATATGGCCTCAAAACACTTTATAAGCTTTTTCCTTCCCTCTTATCTCTTCTCTTACTCAAGATTCACCAATCTTAAATAATTTAATTCAATACACAAAAACACAAAATTTCTCATTAAAAAACACTTATATCAATTCATAAATGATTACAAACACTTTCAAATACATAAATTCTCCATCCAAATAGTCTCGGATGAGAAACAATTCCTAACACTAGACAAACATAACATTAAAACACACTAAAAACACTTAACATTAAACAAACACTAAACACACTTAACATTAAAAAAAAAAACTTAATTCCACTTTCAGTCAATGGAACAAATTATGTTCTATCATTAGTTTCTCCTTCAACATTTCGAATGTATATCTAAAAGAACGAACAATGACTAATAACTCTAGTTGAATCTTCTTCAATCCACTTGTTCTTCAGATACATTGCCCTATCTGCTTCTTCTATAAAACTATTATGGCTAAACTACATTTTAAGTTTCCATCCCATATGATCCAGATGTGCATTAACTCAATCACTTTTGCTTCAATTAAAGCCATGTTAGCCTCAATTTTAGTGATTTTCTCCTTTGTTCCTTTGATACTAACGATAAGGAAACTGTTATACATCTCTAGCGCTAGAATTTTCTAAATCAAAATAATACCATAATTTTTAAAATCACACACAAAAACATAAAAATAAAAACAAACACACAGATAACTATGGGCTGCCTCCCACAGAGAGCTTGGTTTAACATCAACAGCCCGACGTAATCATTATTTATTCTGGTTGACCCAAAATGAGAAAATCATTTAATTTGAGTTGGTCACCTAAAAAGTAGGATTTTAGTATATGACCATTCACTTTGAATATTTTATCAGTTTTTGGATCTTTAATATCCACAACCCCATAGGGATAAACTTTCATAACAACAAATAGGCCCATCCACCTGGACTTAAGTTTGTCTGAAAAAAATCTTAACCTTGTATATAAATCAAAACTTGTTGCCCTAAATGAAAATTTTTAGTAAAAGCCTCCGATCATGCCACGTCTTCATCTTTTCTTTGTAAATCTTAACACTTTCATAAGATTCATTCCTTATCTCTTCAAGCTCATTTAATTGCAATAACCTTTCTCACCAACATCTTTCAAATTGTAATTTAATTCCTTAATAACCCAATATATTTTATGCTCAAGTTCAACTGGTAAGTGACACACTTTCCCAAATGTTAGCATGTATGAGGACATTCTTATATGAGTTTTGTATGTAGTCCTACAAGCCACAAATCATAGTCAAGTTTAGCTGACCAATCCATTTTGGTTAGATTTACAGATTT
Source organism: Phalaenopsis aphrodite (assembly GCA_003013225.1). Taxonomy (NCBI): domain Eukaryota; kingdom Viridiplantae; phylum Streptophyta; class Magnoliopsida; order Asparagales; family Orchidaceae; genus Phalaenopsis; species Phalaenopsis aphrodite. The sequence continues at coordinate 322,573 of NEWO01000322.1, read as the reverse complement.
TTTCAATATTCTTTTAATTTCACGATTGGATAATTCAGCCAAACCACTTGTCTGAAGATGATAAGCAGTAGAAATTCTATGGTTAATATGATATCTCTCTAATAACTTCTCCATTATTGCATTTCTGAAATGACTTGCCCGATCAGTTATGATTACTCTTGGCATACTAAATATATAAAATATGTTTGTTCTTAAAACCTTTGTAACACTTTGAGCATCACATCGAGTAAAGCAATAACTTCTATCCATTTAGATACATAGTCTACTGCTAACAATATATATAAATTTTTGAAAGATGGTATAAATGTTCCCATGAAATCTAATCCCCAAACATCAAATATCTCAAATTCTAACACATAATTGAGGGGCATCTCATTCCTCCTAGAAGTATTATCTACTTGTTGACATCGATCACAAGTTTTGATATAAGTGTTAACATCTATAAAGAATGTAGGCCAATAAAATCCAAATTGTAAAATTTTATATGTTATTTTATCAACACCAAAATGTCCGATAAAATCAGAATTATGACATTTTTGGATAATTTCATAAGTTTCTTCTAAATTCACACATCTTCGAATAATAAGATCCTTTCCTAGTTTACATAAAAATGGGTCATCCCAAAAATAAGTCTTAGCTTCAGATTTAAATTTCCTCTTCTGTTGGTATGTAATTCCATAGGGTATAATATCACTAACAATGAAGTTCACAATGTCGGCATACCATGGAATATGCCACTCACTAACATTGAACAATTCCTCATTTAAAAATTTTCATTAATTTTTTTTTCAAAATTATGTGGTTTTCCAAATTCAAGCCTGGACAGATGATCAACAACTTGATTCTCAGCTCCCTTCTTATATAATATTTCAATGTTAAATTCTTGCAAAAGAAGAGCCAATCTTATCAATCTTGGTTTTGCATCCTTCTTTTTCATTAAATACTTAATAGCAGAATGATCTATACGTACTATAGATTTAGTTCTAATTAAGTATATCTAAATTTATTAAAAACATATACTACTGCTAACAATTTTTTCCAGTTGTGGTATAATTAATTTGAGCATCATTAAGAGTTATACTAGCATAGTAGATAACCTTGAAAATATTTTCATGCCTTTGTCTCAAAACAACTCCAATAGTATCATCACTAGCATCGCACATTAATTTAAAAGGTTTTTTCCAATTTGGTGAAATAATAATTGGTGTAGTGACTAATTTTTCTTTTAATAATTCAAAAGATTTTATGCACTCCTTATCAAAATTAAAAATTACATCCTTTTCAAGTAAATGACACATAGGCTTAGCAATTTTTGAGAAGTCTTTAATATAACACTTGTAGAATCCAGTATGTCATAAAAAACTCCTAATTTCCTTCACACTTGTTGGGCGAGGTAAATTAGCGATCACTTGAATTTTTGAAGGGTCTACTTCCATACCATTTTCTAAAATTTGATGTCCCAAAACTATTCCTCCTGCTACCATAAATTGGCATTTTTCCCATTTAAGGACTAAATTTGTTTCTTCACAGCGCTTAAGAACTTTTATAGATGTTCTAAACATGATTTAGATGAAGTTCCAAACATTAAAATGATATTTCCTAGTGGCGAGATTTAATTTTCTATAATCAATGCATATTTGCCATCCTGTGGCTTATCTTATTTGTATTAACTCAGTATGTTTACTCAAATTCACAGTCACTCCTTCTTTCTTAAGAATGTAGTGAATTGGACTAATCTATGTACTATCTGAAATAGGGTAGATAATTCCAAAAACTAACCACTTTAGAGTTTCTTTCTTAACAACTTCTTTCATAATAGGGTTCAATCTCTTTTAAGAATCAACCCTCGGTTTGCAGTTCTCTTCCATTTGAATTCTATGCATAGAAATTGAAGGACTGGTTTCTTTTCTATCAACAATTATCTATCCAAAGACTTTCTTATAACTCTTTAAAGTGTTCATAAAACTCTCTTCTTCTTCTATAGTTAATTTTGAGGAAATTATAACAAGTAATGCAGAGGAATCACCTAAAAAGGCATATTTCAAATGTTCAGGAAGCAACTTCAACTCAAGCTCAGTAGGTTTTTTAATTGATGAACAAAAAAATGTATCTTTCTCTATTGTGTCCAAAACTTCAAAACTTTCTTTAACATAACTTGAATCTTCCTTATATAAATTTTCATATTGATCTAATTCCTCTTCTTGCTCGTGTTCCAACTATTTAAATTCAGATTTTTCTTCATAAGTTGTTTTGAAATTGCATTCACTTAAGTATCTTATAACATCCATTCTATAACATTCATCATCTTTACCTTTTGCGGGGTATTTCATTAATTTAGAAATATTAAATGTAACTGTTTTATCATTGTCGTGCATAGTTAATTCTCATTTTTACACATCTATCATTGCTCTTCCTATGGCTAGGATAGGTCTTTCCAAAATGATAGGTATCTCCTTATCTTCCTCCATATCTAGAACAATGAAATCAATAGGAAAGATAAATTGATCCACTTTCATTAGGACATCCTCTATAACTCCTTTAGGATAAGTTATTGATTGATCTGCTAAATGCAGAGTTACAATAGTAAGGGCTATTTCTCATAATCTCAATCTTTTAAATATTAATAATGACATAAGGTTGATGCTTGCTTTTAAATCCCATAAAGCATTTCCACAAAATTTGTCTCCTATTGCACATTGAATTGTAAAGCTACCAGGATCTTTAAGCTTTTCAGGAAGCAATTTCTGAATTATAGCACTACACTTTTCACTAAGTGCAATTGTTTCATTATCTTCAAACTTTCTTTTCCTGTTAATATTATCCTTCATAAACTTTACATAGCTTGACATTTGTTCTAGAGCTTTAGCAAATGGAATATTAATTGTAAGCTTCTTAAAAATTTCCAAAAATTTTGAAAATTGGTTATCCAACCTTTATTGTAATGCCTCTGAGGAAATGAGGGTAGTGGTTTTTCCAAATCAACTTTAAGTGGAGAAATATGTCTCTCTAAGCCTTTCAGAGTGTCCTCTTTTGGTTCTTCAATCTCTTCTCTCTCTACTTTAGTCTCTTTTTAAACTCTAACTTTCAATTCTTTTCCACTTCTGAGTTGAACGACTTTTACTTGCTCTTTATTCTAGTCTTTCAGATTTATTTTTGTATTACTAGGAAGTGTTCCTTGAGATTTGTTAATTAATGAATTTACTATTTTTCCTAATTGATTCTCAATATTTTTAATTGTAGCTCATTGACTTTGTAACTAATTTCCATTTGTAACACTTCTTCTATAGACAACTTCTTCTCCTTAAATTGTGGATTATTGTTAAAACCTGGAGGATAAGTAGGCCTACAATTACTGTTCCCTTGGTTGTTCCAGTTTCCCAATGGGTTTACTTGATTATTCTTCCATTGCTGATTATTATCACCCAAAATATTGTTCCAGTTAAAGTTAGAATGATTATTTCAACCTGGTTTATAATAGTTTGAATATGGGTTATTCTACTTATTGTTTATGTCATTCAAAGTTTCTAATGATGCTTGAGAATCTACCATTTGATTTAATGAATTCTCTTCAATCATGGAAATTGGTTGAGAAAAATTCTTTCCAAATTGGTCTAACTTCCTTAAAATTGCTGCAACTAGACTTGCTAGCATGACAAAAGCATCAATTTCCTGAATATTGGCTACTTTTTTAATATTTACCCTTTAAGGAGGCCATTTATTTGTAGCCATTTCTTTAATTAAAGCATAAGCATTGTGAAATGGTTTTGACATCAATGAACCTCTAGCAGCGGCATCGATAATAGATCAAAGAGCTCTAGCTAATCCATTATAAACCAATCTTGTATAACATGGTGTTGAAACTTTCGTAAGAGTTCTTTAAATTGTTCTCATGCTTCATAAATAAATTCCCCTTCAAACTGACAAAAAAATATAATATCATTTCTAAGCTTCGCAGTTTTTTATGATGAAAAATATTTAGCAAGAAATTTCTGCACTAAATCACTCCATGTTCTGATAGATCCAGGTGATAACAAATGTAACAATATCTTAGCCTTTTCACTCAGTGAAAAAAGAAAATAATCTGAGTCTTATAGGATCATCTGATACACCATCATCTTTAAATGTAGCACATAATTCTAGAAAATTGGCAAAATGTAAATTTGGATCTTCAGTTGGTGCTCCCCCAAACTGATTATTTGATTCCATTTAGATAATTGTATGTTTAAGCTCAAATGAATTAGCTACAACAGTGATTTTTTCAATACTACAATGAATTTCATCCACTATAGGGTTTTCATAATCTCTTAAAGGTCTAAACTCTTCAACATTTTGATTATTTTGATTTGTTATTTCTTGAAATCTTTCATTATTTTTTAATTTTTCTAATAGTTCTTTCTAATTCAGAGTCATAAGGCACAAGCCCCGTGGAACCTAAACTACATATACATTACTATAAAACACATAAAATAAAATAAAATAAAATAAAATAAAAAATAAAAACACACAAACAAGAACTTTATATAAAAATGACACTACAATATTCCTAAAATAAATATTAAAGTTTAAATAAGACTTTGTAAAAATAGAAATTTTGCTTTCTAAAAACTTCTTTTGAATTTTTTTTTCGTATTTGCCCCAACAACGGTGCCAAAAACTTGATCCCAACTTTATATATATAATTAAAATGCGATGTATGCTATTATTGCTTAATTTTATTAATAGTTATTCTTAATTTTCCACAAAGCCAAAAACTTGATCGACAGTAAAAGCTAGGTAAGTTTTCCACTATGAAACAAATAAGGATACAATTATAATATTAAATATGGGATACTACTCAAGTATACATATCATTATCAAGTAATATAGGACTTTTTTATTAAGCCTTGAATATCAATCCCAGAGGGAAAATTGCTATATGCTTTTTAGGAATTTAAAAATTTTAGATGAGAAAAATCTACTTAGCAAAATATTCTTGCTTAAATTTAAGATGCTAAAATAGGAATACAAATTTGATTCTTTTTGTAATTTTTTGGTTTATGAAAATAAAGTAAGCAACTAATTAACTTAACTAAGCACTTGTAAGATGAAGGTGATATAAATAAAATATCTTTTATCTTATCATGAATTAGTAATAAGTAGAGAAATTCTATTATAGAAGTATTTTAAATGTGTTGTGTCAAATAGGAGCAATAATATTATTTACCCTTACTAGAGATGCTATAAAGAACCTTGATTAATCTATAGTTTTAATAGTCTTGAAGACCGGTTAGGCAGGGAAGATACTAGCTCTCATTCTAGAGTTCCCTCTTCACCCTCCACCTAGGGGCTAATCAAAAAATAAAATTATAAATCAAATTGGGGGCTTTAACCTGTCACTCTAATGTTCTCTAATTTTATAACCTTGAAAAGTTTATTTCCCTATTTATTTACACTCAACCCCATGAACTACATTCTCATCAATGAAATCAATACATGATTCTAACCATTTGTTAGCTGAGCAATACCATCTCGAATCTTACATGTTCTCACAACAAGTATTAACATCTTAATTGGCTAAATCAAGAAGAATATGAAGTGCAAGGTTTCAAATCATCACAACTTCTTCCAACAATCAAGCGTAATACATCACACAACTTCCTTTCAACACTTAATCACTTATCATTTTAAGGAAAATGATAATAAACAAAACTACTCAGAATCCATGGAGAAAACACAACCACACATGAGTTTAAAAGTATAAATCATGCACACAAACAAGAAATCTAAATTAAAACCAAATGTAGTCACAAAGATATACACTTATCTCAAATCCTCTCCAAAAAATGTCTTGAAGTTCCTTTGAATTCTCTTCTTTCACTCACAATACAAACTAAACACTCAAAATAAAAAGAAAAGTGAAGTGGCCAGCGATGGCGGTGGCGGCGATGAGCGGCGACTTAAATGGATGATGGCTGTAAATTAGATGGGTGGATGGCTTCCTCTCTTAGAAAATCTAAGTCTTTTCTTATAAAAATCCAAGGCGTGTCTTAGTGTCTCTTTAAAAAGGTGTCTCCATTCAATGAATCTTCTAAAATTTACCTCCTCAAAAGTCAATTGAATGAATTTCGTGTCTATGGGCTATTTCTCACGTTTTTTTACCAAGGGTTGCTTTAAACTTCTCTTCAAAAATCAATTCAAATTAAACAATTCTTCTCATAACTACTTCTATCGCTTAAGCATGGGGTACCTAGAGCTTAGATGCTACTCCTCTGGCACACAGGCGCCAATACTGGGTACTTAGGCACCCCAGTTAATTTTTGCTCCTTTCATTTTTGCTTCAAATTTGGATCCTTTTTCACTCCTTTTAGAAATTCTCATCCATTTGATTGTACCTTGAAGAAAAACACACAAATACCTTTCATTAAAGCTTAATATCTCAAAATAGATATAAAAAGTGTATATAAACACTATATATTTTAGGTGTATCAATAGATAAAAGCTCATCCAATAACTACAATCTCACATTTTTGGAACTTCCAGCATAAACAAAAGTATTGAACTGTGGATGATCTTTAAGGATGGACCAGGATACCTCCTTTCCATACAAGGGCAAAATTTTGTTATTACAATTTGCAAAATGATTGAAGCCAATAAATTTTTTGATAATTTTTTGGGGATGTTTATGAACCAAAGGTTCCAAAATAACTATACACTAAAAGCTATGTTTCTTATTAAGATGTTGAAGTCTCTTAAGGAGTTAGTTTGAGCTATCCCCCTAATGTTCCAAAATAAGAAGCTAATCGTAGTGATATGATTTGAATCTCACCCTAGTCAGCTTAGTGAGAGAATCCTTATTTGAAATATGACTGCCATAAGTTAAGATACAATCTTGCATGCTCCTAACCTCTAGAAGATCTTTCATCTTCTTCTTAGATTTTTGAATTTTCCACTCGGCCTCAAGAATCTGCTGTAAACTTTCATCATCCACAGGTTCCATGGGAGATTTAAGGGGTGAAGAGACAACCATCTATCCCACTTGTTCTTGTGGCTTAGTGAAATTGTCTACTATCACAAAGACACCAATGGGTTCATCCATCTGTGTGATATTATTAGGCTTAGATAGCTTGGTAGAATGCTCCAGATTGTCTTGCGGAGGTAGGCAATCCCAAAACCTTGTGAAACATTAAGAGTTACATAGGCATTTTGTATTGGTACAGTTTTGGAATTTAGACCTAGGTGTGAGTGTTCCACCATACCACCAAAATTTTGTTTCTCTTGACTATCAACAACATGGGTTGGGGTTGAAGAGTTGGGTTTCAAATCAGGGTGTACCCTATAACATTTGTCATTAGTGTGACTAAATATTTTGGAATGACTATAATAGTAAGGCTTTGTTCCACCATAATTTTTTGCCAATAGCCATTATGAGCTGTTCCAAACCAAATTTCTTCCATATCTGGGAGTTTAATATCTCTCTCAACCAGGGTCCGGACAACAGATGGTCTAGACAAGTTGTAAGTGAGAATGTCAAGCTTTATATATCTTCCCAATAAATTCCCAATTATACATAAAACTTGATGATTAAAGTAATGTAATTTGAGTTCAGGTACTTTGAATCAGATTGACACAATTGGGGGCTCCTGACTTGGGTCAAAGTTTGGTTACCATTTCAAGAGTTTCATATGCATATCATTGATAATGAGATACTTTTTTGAAAACAATTGTGCATAGTCCTCCTCCTTATCCAATTGAATCATAACATGCCTCTCGTCAAACAGCCTAATTTTCCAGGCTCCAATAAGTTTAAGTTCCTCAAACATCTTCCTTATTATCTTCATTTTGGGAAGACCAAGCTGAAATTTCTCAATCAATGAGAACCTATAGGCCCTAACAAAACTTGAGATTTTAGTATAAAAAAATAATGGTAGGCTTTCCTCGTTTTCTCCAAATTTGTTTATTAAAGGGACAAACCCCTGCCTTCTGAGGCATCATGATATGTTTAAGGAAAAAAACAAAACAAACATAAGGCTGAAGTGTACCATGATGTGCAAGTGCTCTATAGATAGAAATTGCTTTAGCTTTAAGTGCATCATGTGCCAATATTAAGGATAGGAAGTAGAGCAGATATTTGCCACAGTGGTCCCTGCACACACCACAAATTCCTGCATCATTTTGATGAAAACCACCATTTGTATTGACATTAATTCAGTGAGGGATGGGGGGGTTTCTTCCAAGAGACCTTAACAATTTGAACACTGGTTTTCTATGTAATAGATGTTACTTAATCCTTATAGATATTTGGATGTTTCTTTTGCTTGATCAGTTTAAATTAGAATGTCATACAGTTTTTCACCACTTGTTGGGTAAACATTCTCTTATCATCATATTTTGACTCATTTATGGCCATCCAAAAAAACCAAGTAGTGATTCCTAAAATAAATGATAGTTGTGTAGCCTGTCATCTAGGCCAATAGTGCTAAAAATTTTGTCAGCTTAAATTAAGGGTGCTGATAGAGAATTTATCAATCAATGATTTCCACACCTTTTGAGCATAAGAGCAGTTAAAGAATAGATGATCCAAAGTCTCCTTTTCCATTTTCTATAGATAATAGCAAGAAGGGCCTTTAAGTTGAGAATGGAATCATTATGGAGCAGGTTCTAAAACAATCTCTAACAAAAGAAGGACATGGACGGTGTAAAGAATTTACACCATACAAACTCCCCCAAGTAAAAATTCTCCCATTATGTATCTGATGATATATTTATGAGGTTATTCTCTGTGAATGAACTTGTTTAATAATAATTATGTTCCTCTTACGCTTCTCAAATAGTAAACTCTCAATGTGCTTCACTTGTTTAGGAGTTGGCTGTAGCACCATTAATTATCCTCCTAACAATTAGCGACCTTGAGGTTTAGAATAGATGTATATTGTATATGTGGTCTCAAATTTCCATCTAAAGTCTAATTGTCTAACCAAAAGTTAATCTACCCTTTTACAAGTTCCCATGAGCTCTTCAACCTAGGTTCTGACCTACATCGGTTAATCCAACTTTTGGAGTCCCCAATTTTTCTTGCAATAGTGGTTGGGTGTGTAGCTTTATAGCATTTTCCCCACATAAATTTGTCCCATAAAGATTCAAAATGTCTAAACCTAATCCACGATTTATAAAATTTAAAGGCGTCGAGATGTTGAAAGCCTTTAAAGCCCAGCCCCCTACAGTAACTGGTTTACACAGCTTCTGCCAATTTACCCAATGTATCTACTTCCTTTGTCTAGCCCACATGAATTTATTAAAATACCTCTCTAAAACCAGTTGAGTGCTCTTTTTTATTTTCTCCATTTGCATAATTTAAGAGGGGAATGCATTTAACATGATTTTCAACAATGTGATTCTTCCTCCATTGGATAAAAAGGAGGATGTACAACAATTTAGTTGGTCATTAGCTTTGTCAATAGTTGCATCATATTGTGTTTATCTGGTTCTACCTTTGATCAGTTGCACAACCAAGTATTTAAGAGGAATAGATCAAATGCTAAAACTATTAAATTTAATGATCCCGTGTTTAGTTTGAACTTTAGCCCCCTTAATAAAAAGAATGTTGCTTTTTTTCTTGTTAAAGCACTTCTCAGAGCTTTTCTGAAATGCCATAAAAAATTTGTAAGTAGTTCTGTCAGCATGTTTGCTTGCCTTGGAAAAGAGAATCACATCATTTGCATATGATAATTGATTTGTGCTGAGAATAGAACTATGAATGTGGCCAATGCTAGGGGAAACTGTGTAAATTTGATTCAGGATTCTTGAAAGATGGTCAAAAGGCAAGATGAATATTGTTGGACATAAGGGGTACTCCTACTTAATACCTCTAGTGGATTTAAAGAATCCATGAGTCTTGTCATTTATCACGATAGAATTTCTATTGTTTACAAGCCATCTCATTATTAAATTATTGAAATCTATTGAACAGCCTCTGGCCATCAACATGTCTGATTTAAAATCCGACCTAATAGTTGATCCACCTTAAAATCACCTTTTTTTGCACATTTTATACTCAATTTTGAAGGATATTATGCCTTAATGAAAGTTATTTTCATGTTTTTGGTTGCAGGTGCAAAAAAAAGTTTAAAAGTAAAAAGAAGCAAAAATATATCAAAAAGGAGAAAATGGGCTAAACTAAAGAAATTACCAAATCGGTTGAACTGGCGCTTTTGTGCTAGATGCATAACTTAGCTGGCGCCTAAGTGCGATAGTTTGGCACCTAGTTGCCACAATTATTTTCTCGAAGATTCATTGAATGAGGCCAAATTCTGAAGAGATGTATGAAACAACTCTTGATCATTTTCGAAGCTCTATAAATAGGTATTAATTGTAAGTCCAGAGGGATTGGATATACATAGAGTCACATAGTGTGTGAGTGTGTTAAGAGTGTGAGTAGTTTTCTTTGTGAGTCCTGTAAGTGTTGTTAGAGTTAGAGAAGTTAGAGAACTTCAAGGAGTGCTTGGGGAATAATTCAAGATAAGTATTTGTATAAATTTTTTAAGTCTTGTACTTTAGATTTGAGTTTTATAAATATGTTTTGTTTTGTTATTCTCTTACATTTTGAGAAGTTTTCTCTCTTTCTCCAGGCAAAATGAAGTAATGAAGTAAGTGATTTTGATATTGTTTAGATTTTTTTCCCTAAAAATTGTGATGATATTTTTATTGGTCCTTCATTTACTTTGCAAAATGGCCACTTTTATTGTTCAAATTTGTTGAGGAAACTTATAGTTTTGAGAGGGTTTAGATTTCTTGACTTGTAAGTATCACATTTCACTTTAGAAAGAGCAGTGGTGATCATCCAAGGGGGAGTGTCAATAGATAGGGAGATAAAATTTTATGGGCATAAAATTGATGTTTCTAAAGTGACAGGCTAGATTCTTTTATCAATATGGTCTAGAGTTTGGAACTAAAGGGTTACAGGTAGGTCACACAGTGAGTAATCTAGAAGTGAGAGACTATAACCTTCCCAACACTACTACTATACATGCTGACACTAACTTTAGATTAGTAAATGTTGTTTACACATTGAAATAAGTAAAGAATATGTATGCTCCTATTTATCACAATACCACATTTAAAATTCTAAACTTTTGAAATCCTAAACTGAGTATGAATTATTTGCAAGGATAAAGTCTCTTTTTATATATTTTCTAAAAACATTTCATTTACTTTTATTTGCATTTGTAGAAATTAGTATACTTAATGTCATCATTATTAATTTAGTTATTTGTTGTAGTCTTAATTAAATTTCTCTGAAAGTTAAAATTCTTGAATTTCATTTTTTTTTTCGTTTACATTTCTCTGTAGGATCAAAACTGGGGTTTTAGAAAAAATCCAATATTTACGTATACTTGCATAATACCCCTAGTGAGTTAACTATTTCTTTAAATTTTATCATATTTCATTTGTTCTTACTAGCCGCTAAATATGATTTGGGTCAAGTTTTTGGCATATTAAGAAATATAACTATCTGTGTAATTGCCAAGAAATAAAAAAGAGACATGTCGAGCCCAAAAATCTCAAACTTAGAGCTTCTCCAGGAAACATAAGGTGCTCCAAAAAAATTAAACTTGCACCAAAAGACTGGAACCAAAGCTGGGAAGACTTGAATAAGTACAACCAGTAGAGACAAACATGCTCCCATAAACTACTCCAACAAACAACCCCAAATAACTAAAAAAATCCAAAACGTGACAGATTCCTTGAAATTGCAAGCCTCCTAGATCTGGATTTGTGTGAAGAAATGCCTTAATCATCTCGATCAGTAGTAGCTAGCCTGCATAGAAACAAAATAGACTCCAAAAAATAGTCATATTTGGAGGAAGCCAGCTTATAGGCTCGATCAAAAGGAACCAAAAAGGATTGGGGGCCACTCAGTAAAACAACCAAAATCAAAGGATGCACCTTTAGCGCCCTCAGCCAAAAACCAAAAATAATGGTACAGCTTATTCCCATGAGAAAATGAGTAATGGCAAGAATAAACATCAAAAAAGGTATCCAACAAGCACTTAAATTAAATAGAATCTTTGAAGGACATGGGATCAAGGCAGTGTTCCACCAAGCACTCACATAACTGGGAAGAAATTCCCAGCTAATAAAACCTCAAAGACTAACTTAGATGACCAGAGGGCATCCAGTACTCACAAGAGCAGGCACAAGTCCTCAATTAGTGCTCACTAAACCAAGTTTTAAACTGGGTTGAAAACCCTAGTAAAACGAACTGCAAAGTAATATAGCAAGGAGCTTAAAGTAACCCCACATGAGCTGCAACCAAAAACTAGTTATAGGTACAAAGAAACAGCAAGAATCCAAACAACAAAAGTAGCAGCAAACCATAATCATATCTTGAGGAAATATAAATTCGGAGAATGTTCTAATAAGAAAGTTTTTAAGTGTTGCATTGGTGTAACACAAACAAAGAGGCTACCCACATCTTTACTTTTCCTAGCTAACCAATTAGCAAGGGAATTACCTTCACGAAGAATATGAGACAAATGAATAGAAATTTTATACTTATCTATAAGCTCTCTAATTTAGTTCCAAGTACCCAACAGAGTCCAATTGGGTATAGAAACCATTTCAAAATCATTGTAAAGAGTAGTTGAATCCATCTCAACAATCAAATTACAAAAATTATAGGAGATTGCAAACTACAGAGAGAGTAAAAAAGCCCAGCTTTTAGCCTCCAAAGGATAAGAGGCAACAATCGGTGAAGCAAAGAAACGAAGACATTGGCCCAAATGATTATGAAAAACCCTTCCATCAACAACCGTCGTGGAAACCCAGCTCCCATCAATGTTAATTTTGATCCAACCCAAGGGAGGGGTTACCACTTAATCAAAGTGGCCATCATACCCACCCTAGGTTGAGACCCAACATCACTTAGGCCAAAGAAGTGGCAGGCCCGATAAAAATAAGCAATAGTGTGAGAAACATTAGTACTTGGAGCCAAACCAAGATTTGGGTATTTATGATCATTTCTGGCCACCCAAATAAACCAAAGCACCAAGAAAAGAAAACCAACCAGTTTTATGTCCACATGAGCAGCAGCTCTCAAATTAGGGAGATAATCACTAATATCATTTCTATTTAACTAGATTATATGAAAATGTTAGCCCAAAGCATACCTGACCTCTCTTGTGTAAGAACATTGAAAAAAGAGGTGCTCTACAGATTCCTCTTCCTTTTTACATAAATAACATTGAGGAAAAAACTTGAGACTTGTAAGTTTAAGAATTACATTAAAGGGTAACATGTTAAGAAAAAATCTCTAAAGGAAGAAGGAGATGGAAGAAGAAAGAAAAGCATTCCATATATCTTTCCCCCAACGCAGTTACCATAAGTGTAGATACTCGAGTAAAGCAATTTATTGGAAGAAATAAGAGAAGAAGTTTTCCAAATAGGAGTGTCCTCTGACCGCATTTTTATTAGAATTTTAGTGATGTGAGCAGCTTTTTCACCTATGAGAGAAAATAATATGTTTACTAACAGCAACTTTATATATGCAATAAAATATAAGATAAATATGGACGTAATAAATATTCAATAATTGTAAAGTCACACTTATCAACACAAGTATACGTATCGCTCAAGTAATATA